>JASDQU010095140.1:4868-21129 GCA_032191745.1 Picea mariana | reverse complement strand
CTTTAGCGCATTTACAATGTGCAACTTTGGTGAATACTGATTCTCCAAGACC
Organism: Picea mariana; assembly: GCA_032191745.1. Classification (NCBI taxonomy): domain Eukaryota; kingdom Viridiplantae; phylum Streptophyta; class Pinopsida; order Pinales; family Pinaceae; genus Picea; species Picea mariana. The sequence goes on along the minus strand of JASDQU010095140.1, from coordinate 21,077 downwards.
ATTCAGAAGTGCATTTGTGGCTTTGGAATTATTCTGACCGAGTTTCACTGCTAATTCATTTGTCGGTGCAACTGTTGGTGTTGTGTATCCATCTACAATTGATTGCCAAATTTCAAATCCCTGTGCCTGTATATATGTCTTCATCCTTATGCTCCAAAATGCATACTTTTGTCCATCAAACTGTGGTATTCCATTTTTATACATTTTTTTTCTCTCCATGGTCTACCTTTCAGTGGTTAAACTGATTTCTAAAGGAGCCTGCTCTGATTCCAATTGTTGGATTACTGAGAGGGCGGGTGAATCATTAATAGAGAAATTTAATCATTTTTAACCATATAATGCAAGTGTTATATCAATGTAGCATTATCATCCAATATCTGCAGAGTAAATAAACAATGAAAAAATGAACAATCATACACATACACAATACACCAGTGTTTTTACGTGGAAACCCAAAGCAGGAGAAAACCACATAATGATTTTTCTTATATGTATTAAAGAATTACATTCATTGGAAGAACCAACTTCCTTTGTTTTCTAGCTACAACTGGAAGGAGGCTCCAACCCCCTAGTTTCTCAGGCTACAACCTAAGGGAAGCTCCAACTCCTCAATTCTTTGGCTACAACCAGAAGGAGGCTACAACCCCCTATGTTCTCTAGATACAACCGAAAGGTGGCTACAACCCCCTATGTTCTCCGTCTACAACTGGAAGGTGGCTACAACCACCTAACCTTTCCCTGTCCAAACGCCCTGACGTATAAGTAGAATGATGGAACCAATGTCACACTATCACTGTGATATATACTGTTGTAAACCTATACCAATCAACCTGCACCAAACAACCTGTACCAATAACTTGAACCATGCATCAACCATCCATCAACATGTACCTCAACTTGTAATCAACCTGTACCATAAAAAAGTGCATCATCCATGCACCAACCTGTACCTCAACCTCAACTGAAATCCCTCATCAATTTCATCATCCAAATCTGATTTGTAACTCTGTAATAGATCTCGTGTATATGATCACATACCTACAAACGTTCCTTAACTTTAACAACAAGAGACTACCATTTTCATCAAACTTTACTTTAGTCTCACATGACTAGTTTTGGATTATTCAACAACCCTAACTTGAAATAATTATAACTATGTACCTATAATGAATAAAGATCTGAAAATAGCAAACAATGTTCTTCAGTGTGTTTTATGCAATTCCTCTAGGTTTCACTTCTTGGAACCTCTCATAAAAGGAGTTATAGAAAAAATGATATACCTTGTCGAATTTTGTCTTATTCTAGAGAGCAAACTTGTAGAGCGTTCCCCACACGGAATATTTGTTGTATGGATCTGAAAATTGTACTTAGAATAATACAGACTGAACTCTAAACAACACATTCGGGCTTACTGAATTTGGACCTATTATGAAGAAATTATGACGTTTTTACCCAAAACACCTGTTTTAGACTAGTTTGAGGACTAGCCACAAACTCTATTTTCCACAGAGTGTAACTCCAAAAATACAATGAACCACAAGTTGAAATTCATACCACAACTACTTGGATAGATTTCCTCAATTTCCTCAGAATTTCACGGCATGAATCATTCTATAAAAAACGTTATTGCGAAAATGGTGAGATGACCTGTAAATAACATACCTTAGAAAGCATCATCAAAAGAATTTATCCTCCCTTGAATTTCGGCCTTCTTTACTTCACCTTCCCTTTGAAATTCGACTTAGATATCCTTTGGTAACCTCAGTCACCTGTAGATATTCAATATGCTCAATTGTAATTGAAATGAGAGAGCCTTGCCTCTTATTTATACTTTCATGTAGCTTGCTTAGAAGCATCTTCTAGACCACTTTGTCCACATAGTCACCTATGTCCAACTTTTCCCAAGTTGCCACTTGTCCATATATCGAATAGCCACTTGAATACTTAACCAATTTTCCTCCTTTTAGGGTTAACCTTATGTTATCACACTAAGTTGCCTTGGGTTTTTAGCCTTTAGTTTTATCTTTTCCTAAGCCTTAGATTTTAATTTTTTTTAATTTAACCCTTTTAAAAGTGTGTTTGTTAGGGCCCCTTTGATAAATAAAGTATTGAGTCATGACTTGTGTTTTGATCCTCATTCAAATTTGGACTTAGGACCATTTTGTTCATGACTGATCTTTGATCCCCCTCATGATTTGTCACTAGGATCGATTCACTCCACGAATAGCTTGATTTGACAGTCCATTTTCCTCACTCATGCCCTCGTAGCCCTGCCTTGTTTTCCTTTGCTTACCTGTCCAATCATTTTTTGAAATGAAGCGTTGCCCACTCATCAGGATTTTCTGTAGCACATTTCTCGTTCATCATATTCCACCATGATTTATGATTACAACGCTGATGTCATATCCTCCTTGTTTTCAGCGCTAGGAGTTGGTTAAAAGATGCTTTCAAGATCTCATATTTACGAGCTCTGATAACGGTTTGTGATTTTTGAAAAACTCAAGATTGTTGCATTGCACAAACTCCTAGTTCTAACTGGTCAGCAGCACTTCTACCAGATCTGATGCCGAGGTATTCCATGTTTTCCTCCTCTTCACATAAATTTCAAGGAGAGATAGCGCTCAGAATTTTGGTTATCGAGCCTGCATAGTTGGAGGAGATATTTCCTCACACCATCCTATCATTTTCTTCCCTTCTTTCAAACCTGTAAATATCATTACCTGCATATCAAAGTTTGATACATCTGCCCACCATTTCTACTAAGCCCACAACCTCCAAGCAGGTCCTATCCTCTGCATGCGTGGTGTGCTACCTAGAGGCTCTACTCAACAACATTATTTTTCCCCTGCCTCATATGACACTTAAATCGAGTTTTTTCTACCCAGTTTCAAAGGCCAATTACAAGGTATCCTCTCATTTTCTAAGTTTTCACACCTACACACATCCAAGGGTGGGATTTTCATAGCCAGTTTAGCTAGTTAGCAACCAGTCTAGTTTAAGGGAAGTTATAGTAAAAGCGCAGCCTTGTCCACTTGAGCCTTGAATTTAGGTTCTCCTGGTTATCACCACTCCATATCCATAATAATATCATATCGTAAACAATGGAGAATCCGCATATGAAGAAGTCACAAAAGGGGGGTAAGCTAGTTAGAACTGAACCTGTGGATATGCATATTTTTGAGACAGGGCCCATGGCCAGAAAAGTTTTTCAAAGGGTGGTATGCCTATCTTTCTATCAGAATATGCAAAGAGGTCATCCTAAGGTGACAAGGAAGTTTGCCTTAAATTTTGATGGCCAGAAGACCAAGGTAGGGGACTTAGAATTTGGGGTGTATCAGGCCTCTATTTCAGCTGCTACATGAATCCCTATCACAAGTGAGAAATGGTTTAATGCCATGGCCTTATATGTATCATATGCCAAAGATTTCCTGAAGCCTAAACATCAAGATGACAATCTGACTAAAGGTGTGCCAAGGAATCCTCTGATTGAGCAGTTTGAAAGGATATTGAGGATCATTCAGAGGTACTTTATATGTGAAGGGAGGTTTAATACACTATACCAATACCATATAAGGCTTCTACTTCATTTTACTGGAAAAATTGAAATGAAAATTCCCTACTAATTGCTAAGGATCATAGGCAAGATGTCAGAAAGGGTTCAATCCAAGTCTAAGGCTGTGGATACTAGCATCTTTCACTTTGGATTGATTAGAATGCTAGTTTCTGAAGAACTGGGCAAGAAAGACATCTCATGGGAACCTTTTGTTATTGCTTCTCACTTCAAGTTTGATATAGAAACTACTCCTCAGTCACAGATAGCAAGCCCTTTACCATCCACTAGAGCTGCTAAAGCAAGTACTAGAAAGAAGAGAAAGGGCAGAGTTATTGTTCACGATCAAGAGGTCATCAAGGAGGTTGTAGGAACTGAGGAGGATAAACTATTGATGAAACACTACCTATGACACCTATACAGGATTCTAGTGTTTATTGTTTAGAGTTTTGGGTTTTTTACAAAGAATTAATTCCTTCAGCAGTAATAGTACAGACATTCCGTAGCATTATGGCACTACAGAATAGTCTATTTTGGATGTTCCACTAGTTTTCTACCTACAATGTTGTTGAATCACCTAAAATTAATGGCGCTGCTAATACCTGAGGTTGCTACTGATTCTGCACATGTTCAAGTGAAGGTGCTGCGAATTTTGATGGTGCTACCTAAAGTTTGACAGGATACATAGGCAGGCGCTACCGAATTTCTGGCAGAGACGAAGTTTGCACGAAGACACACCAAAGTGGTGTTACCTAAATTCGCTATCGAATTTATGGCAGAGACAAAGTTTGCACAGAGACACACTAGAGTGGAACTACCGAAATTCGCTACCTAAATTTTCGCAGAGACTGAAGTTTGGACAGAGGATACGAAGATCCGACGCTACCTATTTTCTACTTGTCCAGTTTTGAGGTTGCACTACAGAATCACAGGAAATTGGCTGAAGGCACTAAAAGGTTCACTACTCAGAGCGATACCAAAAGGTGCTACCAATAGATACCAAGAATCAAGGGAAGTCGAGCTAGCATCTTTATGAATAGCTGATGATGGAGAGGATTGCAAAAACAACAGTTGGCAACATGATGACAACCACATGCCCCTGAAGGACACATGGAAAACAAGGAGTTGCACACCAAAGGGGATCAAGTTAGTTCAAATATTGGTTGGATCGATCACCAACACTTTCCCATTTTATAGCATAGGTTGTTAGTCAAGTTATTAGATGGAATAACTTCTTAGAGATTTTCATGGGAAGGAGTCCAACTCACACTTCTAGTTGTTGCCTCCCTTTTTGTTATAAATAGATAGATGAAATGCTTTAGTAGGTTTGGATGGTTGAGCAAGGCTCCCTTATACTATAATATTTTGATGAAGTTACTGTGAACTGGTTATGTACTTGATTTGAGACATCTTTGTTAATAGAAATAAACTTCTTTTTCCATCTTATTTGCTTCTGATGCTAAAGTGTTCATGATTTGAATGATTCACATGAATTGCTGTGGTGATATTATGATGTATGTTTGATTATAATATTATTATGATGTTTCTTTAGTGTCCTTAAAATTTGAACTCAAGAATATCTTGTGTTAAGAGTCTTTCTTCCTTAGGTTGTCTGTGGACCTGATGTTTACAAAAACCTCTACATTCCTCTCACTAAAGTCTTCCCTCTGTTCATATTTACTCCCACTTACTGATTGAATTTATCCAAGACCTTGATTTCTCATGCATGTTAGCCCATATTTATGAGTTGGAACATTATCATCTTGAGTCTTATCCATTTGACCCCTCAAAAACTCTTTTACATTCACATATAACCTAATGGGTACTGGGATTGCCTTCCATGCAATATGAAGGTGATTCCTAGTGCTAACATTCTTGGAGTCATTTCCAGGGAACGATTTGAAGACTTTTCCCTGGGATTAAATGACACAGCTTAATAGTTTTAAAGGTGCATTAGAACTTAGTATCTTGAAGATTGTAGCTTGCACCTGGTGACTCCTTTGCTTCAGATCTGACACCTAAAGACATAAATACGAGATCAAATCCACAGTTACCTTTGGTTCCACCTAAGGCTGACCTAGAGAAGATAATCAAGAAGGGAAAAGCTTCTCAAGAAAGTTTTTCTACTGCTGCTACAAGTGCTTCTGGTCAGTTGCCTGATTCCACTCTTAATACTCCAGTTCTTATAGCAAGTAATCCTTCTTTACCTTCTGCTGAAGTATCTAAGAATCTTGATTTTCAAAAGTTTCCTATTGAATACTCCTCTTTCGAAACTGATTTTAAAGAAGAAATATTTGAAATTATTTCTTCCCCTGATATTGTAAAGAGGTATAGTCTTGAGAGTCTTGAGGAGTTTCCTACTTTAGGTTTTTCTACCCCTCCTCTTGTTAAAATTTCTGCTGCCAAAGAAAAGGAAACCTCCTCCCCTTGCAAAATTTACCATATGCTTCCAAGACTCAACCTTCTACCGTGAAAATGGAAATTTTCCCTTCATACATTCCTTTTTCACCTAATCTACACACAGTCAAGTCCCCTTCTCCTCCTTGTTTACCAAGAGTTCTAAATCCAATGGTAGGTGATAACCCCCTTGCAAATAGGATGGATTCCATAGTGGCTGCAAGATATTCCCCTCTTGTCTTACCTCATCCAGTGAATGCCCTCCCTCTTGGATATTATTTGAAATACATGCCCAAATTCACGGGAGAAGAAGATATAACCGCTGAGGAACATCTTGTTGCCTTCTATAGCTATGCAGATAATCAAAACATTGAAAATGAGGATGTGTGGATGAGGGTCTTCATCCAAAGCCTCTTTGATGAGGCTAGGAAGTGGTTTAGGGGTTTGGCCCCTAGATCCATTAGTGGCATTGAGGCATTAGATGAGGCCTTCTTGAGGCACTGGGGGGACAAAAAGGACTTTTTGTACTATATCACTAAATTTGGATCCCTAAAAAGGAAAGAGGGAGAGTATGTCTCTGACTTTTCTAAAATATTTAACAAAATGTACAATAAGATTCCCGATGAGATAAAACCCACTGAAACCTCTGCAAAAATAACTTATGCTATTGCCTTTGACCCCGAGTTTTTCCTTCTATTGAGAGAAAGAAGACCAGCCTCCTTAGTTCATATGCAAGATGCAGCCCTGGAGGTGGAATCCAACATAGTGGCTTCTGATAAACTCAGGGGGAAATATGATAGGGACATAAGAAAAGGCAGAACTGAAGCCTCAACCTATGACTCCCATTATGTTCATCCTCAAGTAGATGAGCTCACCAAATTAGTAAAATCCCTTTCTACTGAGATAGAGAAGTTAAAACTAGAAGTAAAACAGACTTATAGAAATACTTAAAATAATGATAACAAAGGTAACTTCAGGAGACCAAATAATGGTCACCAAATCCTTCCCAGAGATCCCAGAAATAGAGAGAGAGATGATCAAAAGGTACAAACTCCTTTATAGAACAACCTGGTTTCTGATGAAGAAGGTGAAGAGGAAGAAGTTGATCCTGAGATTCATTGTCTAGGTGACACATCTCCATCTCCTCACTTGACTCAATCTGCTTATGAGAAATCCTTGATGGATATTCAAATAAATGAATTAAGTACGGGAGAGAAAGAAAAAGAAGGTCATAATAGATATAATCTGAGATCCAAAAAGAATGAAGAAAAAACTAATGCTTCTAATCAGCCTTCCTAAAAGGAAAATTATGCCAAGGCTGTGACAGTTAGTAGTAAGGAAAAAGAAACTCGAAGTTCACAAGTTTTGGTCAAAATCCTACTCCTGAAAACAAAGAGATCCCGAAGTCTTCTTCTTCCTTCATATTTGAGAATGAGATCCAAAAAATCAATATCCCTGTACCTTTTTTGGAATTGATAAAAGATTAAGATTTTAAAAAATATCTCTCCAAAATGTTACAACCCGAAGCCTCTCCAAGTGCCACTGATACTGTAAATATGCAAGATGAAAAGCCAGCAGTTATCTTGGGCCCATTGATAGAAGATAGAGATGATTCATCCCCTCCTTTCTATACATCACTGAATATTCATTATAAGGTGTTGCATAATTGTTTGATGGACTCAGGGGCATCCCACAATCTCATGCCAAAAACCGTTATGTATGAACTTGGGTTAGAAATCACAAAGAATTACCATGACTTATATTCTTTTGACTCTAGGAAAGTGAAGTGTCTTGGAGTCATTAAGGATCTAGTTGTGACCCTATTTCAGATGCCCATGAAAATCGTAGTCATGGATATCGTGGTAGCTAATGATCCCCCCATGTTCAGCATGCTCTTGTCAAGGTCTTGGATAAAAAGACTTGGGGGAGCCTTGCATATGGATCTCTCATATGATACCATTCCCTTTTTGGGGGGGGATCATAGAAGACTTTACATGGAAGCTTAATTGGCTTACATCATTAGTGATAAAGAAAACCCCACAAATCATCCTATTTTTACTCTTGATATTGATTTGGGATCTAGCATCTTCCAGCTCACCAATACTCCTGAACCTACTCTTGAAATTAGAAAACAGTCTGTTACCTTTTGTGAGGAGTCTCCTCTAACCACCTCTGTTTGGAAGATGTTCTTTGATGGAGCCTCTTCTAAGGAAGGTATTGGTGTTGGAGTGGTATTTGTCTCACCAGCTCAAGAGACTATATATTTGTCATACAAACTAGAATTTGAAACTACTAATAATGTGGCAGAGTATGAAGCTCTTGTCTTAGGATTGAGGGTTTCTAAAGACATGGGGATAGAAGAGTTATCTGTATTTGGGGATGCTGAATTAATATTCCATCAGATTAAAAATATTTATCAAATGAAGAACCCTAGGCTTAGATCTTACAGGATGAAGTGTGGGACTTGGTGGACAGTTTTTTCTCAGCTTTTAACATTTCATTTATTCCTAGAGAAGAGAATTCCATGGCTGATTCTTTGGTTGTATCAGCAAGCAATTTCAAAATCCATTTACCACCTCAACTCAAGTATGATGTAGAAGTCAATTACATGCCTTCTATACCAGACAATGTAAAATATTGGAACGTGTTCGAAGATGATCTAGAACTTAAAAAATTCATCGAGACTATTGATGAGTTTTCTGCATTACATATTGATCAGGATCATGATTCTGAAATTAATCCTCATGCTGATGTTTTCCTTAACAAAATTGCTAATCATGATATTGTAAAGCTACCTAGCAACCACATTCCAAAAGGACTAGTTCCTTTGGAAAGATTATTTGACGAAAACGATGTGGGAGTGAAGGGGAAAGTGTCCAATGATGATGCTGACATAACTGAGTGCAATTTGGGCATAGAAAAGGATCCAAAATATGTCAAGTTGTCAAGCATCCTATCAAGAGAGTAGAGGGAAGATTATACTAAGTTGTTAAAGGAATTTGTTGATGTATTCGCTTGGACTTATGAAGATTTCAGAACTTATGACACCAACATTATAGAGCACAAGATCCCATTAAAGGAAGAGACCAAACCCTTCAAGAAAAAGTTGAAAAAAATAAATCCTATGTTGTTTCCTGTCATGGAGAAAGAGGTAAAAAATCTTTTAGATGCCAAAATTATTATTCCTTTGAGGTATTTTGAATGGGTGGCCAACTTGGTCCCAGTGAAAAAAATGAATGGAGAAATTAGACTTTGTGTTGATTTCGGGAATCTGAACAGAAGTTCTAAAAAGGATAATTACCCTCTGCCCAAGATGGAGCACATATTACAGCGGGTGAAAAGTGTGGCCAGGATGTCCATGATTGATGGTTTTTCTGGTTATAATCAGATATATGTTTTTCCAGAAGATAGATAAAAGACTGCCTTCACCACCCCTTGGGATACGTTTATGTACGCTAAGATGCCTTTTGGTTTGATGAACGTAGGGGTGACCTTTCAGCGAGTTATGGACATAGCATTTATTAGAGAGAAAGACAAGTTTTTTGTTATCTATTTAGATGACATAACGGTGTTCTCTAAATCTGATAAAGAACACTATAATCATTTAAAAAGGGTCTTCTTGAAATGCGGAAAATTTGGTCTCTCTTTGAATCCAAAAAAATCATTGTTTGCCATGAAGGAGGGAAAATTATTAGGGCATATTGTGTCAGTTGAAGGGGTAAGGATTGATTCCAGTAGGGTTGAAGCTATCCAAACCTTGTCACTTCCTAGATCCAAAAAGGAGGTTCAATCTTTTTTGGGAAAAATTAATTTTTTGAGAAGGTTTGTGTCAAATTTTGCTGAGTTGGTCAAGTATATCACAACCATGTTGAGGAAAGGTAATGAAATAAAATGGACTGTCGAGTCCCATAATTATTTTGATCAGATAAAGAAAGCCTTAACTGAAGCCTCGATTCTTATTTTTTCTTTCGCTTCATTTGATACAGTAGCAACTATTTTGTTGCAGAAGAACACTGAAGGCTTAGACTAGCCCATTGCTTTCTTCAGTAGGGAATTGAGAGATGATGAATTAGAATATGACATCATGGATAAGAAAGCCTATGCATTGGTTAAATCTCTCAAGTCTTTTAGATTTTATGTGCTATATTCAAGAGTCATTGCTTATGTCCCATCAGCTTCTGTAAATGAAATTCTTATTCAACCTGATATAGATGAAAAAAGGAGCAAGTGGATTGCTAAAATCCTTGAATTTGATCTTGATATTAAGCCAACCAAATTGGTTAAAGGCCAGGGTTTAGCCAAGTTGTTGGCTGAATCAAATTTATCATCCTTGGGGGTAAATTTCATCAACTCATGTTCAGAAAATTAGCAGGCTGAATTGACTGACAAAGGTTCTCAAGTCACCCCTACATTGGTAGATTACAGTTGGTACAAGGACATTATATTTTTTCTACATAAATTATAGCCTCCATATGGTATGGAAAAGACAAGGTGAGAGACTTAAAACTCAAATCAATTAAATACTACCTTATTGATCAAGTCTTGTATTGGAAAGACCCATTGGGAGTTCTTATGAGATGCCTAGACCCACAAGAAGCCCAAAAGATTATGCCTGATTTTAATGACAGTTTATGTGGGGGGCATATTTTTGGAGAACCATGACATATAATATTCTCAGGGCTGGGTACTTCTGGACTAGTTTATTAATCGATGTTTGTGCTAACATCAGAGCCTGTGTTAAGTGTCATAAATTCTCTGGAAAGAAGCAACTCAAATCTTTTCCATTAAAGCTTGTGGAATTTTCGGGACCCTTTCAGCAGTGGGGACTAGATTTTATTGGGGAAATTCATCCTTCTTCTAGTGGTCAACACAGATGGATATTGACTGCTACAGACTACTTTACTAAGTGGATAGAAGCTATCCCTACAAGGAATGATTTTCAAAAAGTGATCATTGGTTTCCTTGAGGACATTATGGAAAGGTTTGGTTGTCCAAACATAATAGTCACTGATAATGCTGCATATTTCAAGGCTGAACCATTAATTCAGTTTTGTGAATAGTTTGGGATCACATTGGTTCACTCTACCCATTACTACCCCCAAGGGAATGGGCTTGTAGAGTCCTCTAACAAAATCTTGATAAAGATCATTAAAAATTTGTTAGAGGACAACAAAAAGGCATGGGACTAAAAACTCAATTTTTATTTGTGGGATGACAGAGTGACAACAAAGAGGTCCCTGAGCCTTTCTCCTTTCCAACTGGTGTATGGAGTTGAGGCCATTTTTCCTTCTTAGCTTGCCGACTGTGGAAAAATTATTTCAAGATTACCAAGGGGAGACGGATCATATGATCATAAGGATTTAGCAGTTGATTGAAGTGCAATAGACTTGGGAGCAGCTTGTAGATAAAGCATAAGATCATCAACTGAAGATCAAGCAGGCATTTGATAAGAAAGTGAACAAAGAGGATTTTCAATTGGGCGATCTCATGCTCAAGTGGGATGCACCGAAGCAAGATAAAGGAAAGCATGGTAATTTTAAGCTTTATGGATCGGTCCCTTCAAAATATATGAGGTATTCTCTAACAACAATTTCAAGTTGTAGAATATGGAGGATGAACAAGTTTTTGGTGGCTCTGTAAATGGGCATTTTCTGAAAAAGTACTTTCCTTGATCCATGAGTGGCTTTGCATGCCATTGTAAATATCATCTTTCTTTTATTTTTTATTCAATAACTGAACCCATAGCCCTAGGATAAGGCACTGAATCTACTCATTCTTGGCATCCCATAGGGGGCATGCCATCCCCTGTGGAGCCAATGTTATCACACTAAGTTGCCTTGGGTTTTTATCCTTTAGTTTTATCTTTTCCTAAGCCTTAGATTTTAATTTTTTTTAATTTGACCCTTTTAAAAGTGTTCTTTTTAGGACCCCCTTGATAAATAAAGTATTGAGTCATGACTTGTGTTTTGATCCTCATTCAAATTTGGACTTAGGACCATTTTGTTCATGACTTATCTTTGATCCCCCTCATGACTTGTCACTAGGATCGATTCACTCCATGAATAACTTTATTTGACAGGAAATTTTCCTCACTCATGCCCTCGTATCCCTGCCTTGTTGTCCTTTGCTTACCTGTCTAATCATTTTTTGAAATGAAGCATTGCCCACTCATCATGAGTTTCCGTAGTGCATTTCTCATTCATCATATTCCACCATGATTTATGATTACAATGTTGATGTCATCTCTTCCTTGTTTTTAGTGCCAGGAGTTGGTTAAATGATGCTTTCAAGATCTCATATTTACGAGCTCTGATAACGGTTTGTGATTTTTGAAAAAATCAAGATTTTTGCACTACACAAACTCCCAGTTCTAACCAGTCAGTAGAAGTGCTACCAGATCTGATGCTGAAGTATTTCATGTTTTCCTCCTCTGCACATAATTTCAAGGAGAGATAGTGCTCAAAATTTTGGTTATCGAGCCTGCATAGCTAGAGGAGGTCTTTCCTCATGCCATCCTATCATTTTCTTCCCTCCTTTCAAACGTATAAATCTCATTACCTGCATATCAAAGTTTTATACATCCGTCCACCATTGCTACTAATATCACAACATCCAAGCAAGTCCTATCCTCTGCATGTTCGGTGTGCTACCTAGAGGCGCTACTCAACAACACTGTTTTTCCCCTACCTCATCTGACACTTAAATCAAGTTGTTTCTACCTAGTTTCAAAGGCCAATTACAGGGTATCCTCTCATTTTATAAGTATTCATACATGCACACATCCAAGGGTGGGATTTTCACAGCCAATTTAGCTAGTTAGCAACCAATCTAGTTTAAGGGAAGTTCTAGTAAAAGCATGGCCTTGTCCACTTGAGCCTTGACTTTAGGTCCTCTTAGTTATCACCACTCCATAGCCATAAGAAGGTCCTATCTTAAACCATGGAGACTCCTCATATGAAAAATTCACACAAGGGGGGTAAGGTAGTTAGAACTAAACCTATGAATTGTCATCTTTTTGAGATAGAGCCCATGGCCAAAGAAGTTTTTTGAAGGGTGGGATGCCTCTCTTTTCGCTAGAATATGCGAAGAGGTCATCCTGAGGTGACAATGCAGTTTTCCTCACATTTTAATGGCCGGAAGACCAAGGTAGGGGACCTATAATTTGAGGTGTATGAGGCCTCTATTTCAACTGCTACATGAATCCCTATCATAGGTGAGAAATGGTTTAAATCCATGGCCTTAGATGCAGCATATGCCAAAGATTTCCTGAAGCCTGAACATCAAGCTGATAATATGACTAAAGATGTGCCAAGGAATCATATGATTGAGCAGTTTGACAGGATATTGAGGATCATTCAGAGGTACTTTACATGTGAAGGGATGTTCAATACACTGTACCAATACCATATATGGTTTATGCTGCATTTTACTGGAAAAATTGAAATGAACATTCCCTACTATTTGCTAAGGATCATAGGCAAGATGTCAGACAGGGTTCAATTCAAGTCTAAGGCTGTGGATACTAGCATCTTTCACTCTAGATTGATTAGAATGCTAGTTTCTGAAGAACTGGGTAAGAAATACATCTCATGGGAATTTTTTTTTATTGCTTCTCACTTCAAGTTTGATATAGCAACTACTCCTCAGTCGCAGATAGCAAGCCCTTTACCATCCACCAGTGCTGCTAAAGAAGGTACTAGCAAGAAGAGAAAGGGCATAGTTCATGTTCAAGATCAAGAGGTCATCAAGGAGGTTGCAGGAATTGAGGAGGAAGCTTGTAATTCTCCATGGAGAGATCTTTCACCCCATCCTCCACCAGAGTTAGAAGAAGCCCCTTATTCTACTAACTCTACACCAAATAAAAGGAAGAATCTACACTTCTCCTCATCTCCTTCAACAACCATCATCAAGGTCATAACTCCCTTCACAAGAGCATCAAATTCTAAAGAGGTTGTTGAAGAACAGTCCCTACCTAAAGTCTCTATCATATATAAAAATAAAGATAAGGGCCAAGGAATTGGAAAGCCTGTGGAGAAGAAAGAAGAAATCTCTGTATAGAAGAAGAAAGATAAAGGCAAAGGCATCAAGAATCCTGATGAGATAGACAAGGTAATTCCTATGCACTAGGAAGAGGAAACCATGAAAAATCCTGTTGAGACTGTTCACGTCACTACTCCACTTAGTAGCCAAGCATTCAAAAGAGTAATCAAGAAACTTAGGGATGTTAGGAAGGAGGTGGCTCATTTGAAAGAAGAATCCATGTCTGACATGGTTAAGATGAAAGAACTCATGGATGGATACACCCACACTCTTGACCTAGCAAGGTTTGCAGCAAGAAAGGCCCGACCTCTCCAGAGGCAGCTCAAAAACCTTTATAGGCAAAATAGAGACTTTCAGTATCATAACAGAAAGCTCAAAGAAGATTTGCAACATTTTCAAGAGGAAGTGCCTCAAATTAAATTGCAGGTATTGGTTGAAGCTACTATTGAAAAGGAGAAACCAACAGCCAAGGAGAGCATAGCTCCTTTGAAGAAGCCTATCACTGCTAAAAGGAAGAAGCTTGTTGTGCCAAAGGAAGGTCCTCCTTCTCCAAAAAAGAGTGTTAGGTTAAGTGCCAAGTTAATGAAGCAGCTGGTGAAAGGTGAGCTCCATTTTTGAATATGGTCCATTTTTGCGAGGATAAACTATTGATGAAACACTACCTCTGCCACCTATACAGGCTTCTAGTGCTTGTTGTTCATATTTTTTGTTTTTTTAGTAAGAATTAATCCCTTTGGCAATAATAGTGCAGACATTCTGTAGTGCTATGGCTCTACGGAATAGTCTATTTTTGATGTTCCACCAGTTTTCTACCTAAAATGTTGTCGAATCACCTAAGACTAATGGCACTGCTAATACCCTAGGTTGCTACCCATTCTGCACATGTTCAAGTGAAGGTGCTACAAATTTTGATGGCACTACCTAAAGTTTGATAGGGTAGACAGGCAGGCGCTACCGAATTTCTGGCAGAGACGAAGTTTGCACAGAGACATACCAGAGTGGTGCTACCTAAAATCGCTACTAAATTTCTGGCAGAGATGAAGTTTGCACAGAGACACACCAGAGTGGCGCTACCTAAATTTTTGTAGAGACTGAAGTTTGCACAGAGGATACGAAGATCTAGTGCTACCTATTTTCTACTTGTCCAGTTTTGAGGTTGCACTACAAAATCACAGGAAATTGGATGATGGCGCTAAAAGGTTCACTACTCAGAGTGATACCAAAAGGTGCTACCAACAAATACCAAGAATCAAGGGAAGTTGAGCTAGCATATTTATGAATAGCTGATGATGGAGAGGATTGTAGAAACAACAACTGGAAGTAGGATGAAAACCACATGCCCCTGAAGGACACATGGAAAACAAGGATTTGCGCACCAAAGGGGATCAAGTTAGTTCAAATATTGGTTGGATCGATCACCAACACTTTCCCATTTTATAGCATAGGCTGTTAGTCAAGTTGTTAGATGGAATAACTTATTAGAGATTTTCATAGGAAGGAGGCCAATTCCCACCTCTAGCTATTACCTCTCTTTTTGTTATAAATAGATAGATGAAATTCTTTAGTAGGTTCAAATGGTTGAGAAAGGCTCCCTTATACTGTAATATTTTGATGAAGTTACTGTGAATTGGTTATGTACTTGATTTGAGACAACTTGGTTAATTGAAATCATCTTCTTTCTCCAGCTTATTTTCTTCTGATGCTAAAGTGTTCATTCTTTGAATGATTCACATGAATTGTTGTGGTGATATTATGACGTATGTTTGATTATAATATTATTATGATGTTTCTTTATTGTCCTTAAACTTTGAACTCAAGAAGATCTTGTGTTAAGAGTCTTTCTTCCTTAGGTTGTCTGCAGAAATGATGTTTACAACAACCTCTGCATTCCTCTCACTGAAGTCTTCCCTTTGTTCATATTTACTCCCACTTACTGATTGAAGTTAGCCAAGACCTTGATTTCTTGTGCATGATAGCCTTGCTATTTGAGTTGGAACATTATCATCTTGAGTCTTATCCATTTGACCCCTCAAAAACTCTTTTGCATTCACATATAACCTAATGGGTACTGGGCTTGCCTTCTATGCAATCTGAAGGTGATTCCTAGTTCTAACACCTTCTTATAACCACTTTCCATAATTAGAAAGTTCTCCATTTACTTTATTATTTAAATAATCCTCCTTGACTTTGTCACTTCACTTTATTATTTAAATAATCCTCTT
>JASDQU010095138.1:0-12661 GCA_032191745.1 Picea mariana | reverse complement strand
ATCCTTCCTTAATGGGCAATCTATTGTCTACCCTCCTCTACAAGCATGCATTTCCTCAATGAATTCAATTCAATGTGCTTCCTATGATCACTTTTGTTCCCAATCACTCTTGATTGGTCAACATACCCATGACATTACTTATTCATGAATTTTCTAAATCATCCTTTATTAGCATTGATTTCATTTCTTTATTATTCAAATTCTTCTTTCCTGGATATTATCCTGCTTGGGTAGTAATGGCATACAACAACCACTCAAAATTATTTGCATATCATTAAGATAATGAAATGTTTTCAGAAGGGATGCTTACCAAATCCATTTATACCTTATGCCACATAGACATGAACAATTTTATACTTTTTCTGGCTGCCAACACCCTCTCTGATATTACCTCATTAGTGGTGCTTTATGGAGACTTTTAAAGTCCCTTCAAAAAATGTCAACAACAACCTTCTCGTATTCACCCTATGCTTGAGGTTGTCCATCATTGGTAATTATCTTTCCCAACAACCCTAATTTCTTTCTACACATGACATGCATCACATATCTATTAGTCTTCATGTAAAATATAATGCATGTATCATAACATTTAAATCCATAAAATGTTTTTAGATGTGCCTCAACATATCTATATGCACTCTACCACATTACTCCTTAATGTGTTAGCTAGTGCAATCACAATCCAATTTCCAGTTGTATTCTATAATCATATAACTATGAGCATCCTTACACCAAAACATTTACCTACATCCATAAATCAATATCTCATATCATATAACTACAATAAACAACAAGGAAAGAGTCAAGGAACTCTTCCCTTTTCCAACTCCTTCTACACATCCCTGGAATTTTAGTCCAACTGAGTTGTTTTCCAAGACCTCACTACATTTACTTAATATGGATTAAACAATCCTATTCATTCAAACATACTTATTTATTTATTTTCCTTTTCTTTCACAGTTTTTCCCTTTTGAAATTCATAACTCTATTAAACAAATCAGATTTTAAAGTGAGAAAAATATTCTGTCTTTTCTCCTTCTTTGTTTATGAAATCTACTCCCTTCTCTTTTCCTTGAACAGTCTTGGTTAGGTTCACCTTAACCTTCTTGGATAAATCAACATGCTACAAAAATAAGTTTTTTGTTCACAATGAATTATGAACATGTGATTCCTGCACATTACCATTGAGTTACCAGAATGTTCAATGTTCATTTATGATGAAGGAGCATCGTTAGAAAAATGCGCGTGGAGAGACAACTCAATTCCCTAGCACACCTTTTGAGTTATTTTTGAATTTTAAAAGATGGCGTATCTTGTAAATATTTTTGAATGGATTGAAAATTAAGGAAGATCTTAATGTTTGGAGGCTGAACGATCGCGTGAGATCGGGGGGAGATCATATATTCCTTTAATGTAGTTGATTTCAAATATATCTAGAGCTTTCTCTCTTATCTGACTGTCTCAGATTTCAATGTAATAGGGTTTAAGTAGTAGTTATCTTTTACTTCGATAAGATAAGTAGTTGGAGGGAACCCTATGGTCCCTCTAGTATAATTAGAAGTGTTTTATGCCCAAATGAAGGGGGCCAAATATGAGAGTTGCAAATCAGTTGGAAATTGTTGGAAGAATCTTACAATAGTTGTAGCCATGTATATGTACATTTGACTAAATATAATAGAGAAAGCATTGATCCAAAGTTCATGGTGTTGTTTTTACTGTTTATCTGAATGAATGGTATATTTTCAGTCTAAATTTTGTTCTTTTTTATTATGTATTTTCATATATGTATGAATTATACTATTGAATGTATGAATCTGTGAGAGGTTAGATAAGTTTCAATTATTTCTCTTCCTCGTGCTTATGCAAGGAGTGCATATTGTCTGCAAAGAGTGCGTTGACAAAGTCCTTCGACTCAGATCTCATGAGAGAGAATGTGAAACTTATATGCAAAGTGTGCATATCATCTAGAAGGATTGCATCAATAGAATCCTTGACTCAGGAGCTCAAAAGGAGAAATTTAAGAGTTATTTGCAAAAATCTGTGAGGCATTTCTGCAAGACGTGCACAGTCACCCATAAAGAAGATAAGTATTGAGTGACTATCTATTGTAAGGCATGCACAAATCCAAAAATCTGACTAAGTGTTGAAGAAACCCTTTAAGCAGTCCAAATCTCAGATAAAGGACAAGTATATAGGAGTTAGTGGGATAAATCCTTCAGGAAGGAAGAGATTTTAAGGTTTTTTAAGATAAATGATTAAGATCCACCCAGGAGAAGTGGAATCATTCTAGACCGTCAGATCTGAGAGAAGTTTCATGGTGGTTAGCTATGAATTCCTTCAAAACTTCACGAGTCATAGGATTTGGAGTGTTGAGGAATGAAAATTGCTAAAGTCCTTAATCCATAAAGAAAATTCCAGCCATTGGTTACAGTGAGGATACATGGAAATAGATTGGAGAGTTTGGAGGTTAGAGCTCCATAAGTTTAGTGCGGAGAAAAGGATGTTTTTTTTTCACAAAGTCGCAAAGAGCGAGGAGACCTGGACCATCAGATCTAGAGAAGGATACATGGTGGAGATCCATAAGCTTTGAAGGAAAGGTGAAGGAGGAGTACCCAAAGACTATCGAAGGTCAAGCTAGCAGAGTATATTGTGATCGTCGATCTAGAAAGACATGCATCACCAGTTCATGAATTTTGAAGAACAGATGAGGGGAAAGAGAGGTGTTGACTATCAGTCACCTGAAGCGGAGTAAGGGGAGAATATCAGTCGTTGATCAAGAGAGGCATGTGGTGCTTGATATAAAAAATTCAGGTATGAAGTAATTCAGAGAAGAGGAGTGTTAATACATTCAAAACTCCCAAAGTCCAGAGTTCAAATGGATCACAGTCATTGGTTGTGGGAGAGACCAAAATCGTATATTTTCCCATGCGAGTTTGTGGTTTAGGTTATAGGGAAGAGCGTCACAACTATTACCAAAACAACCAAAGATCGAAGTCCAAAGCACCTTTCAGGGTTTATCCCCAGGTCATATCCTAAGGTCGCATGAGGAGAGGGGCTAGCGAAAAGGAGATAAGGCCTATGTTGCGTCTCTTTTTTCACCTAAATGAGAAAAACAGAGGTGCTTACAAGCTTAGTTGGGTTAGATAAACAAGACATCAGTGAAGGAAAGGGTTAAAAAAAGAAACATAAAAGACTAAGATAAGAATTAAACTAAGAAATGAAAGAACAATTAAACTATTGAGCATAAGGACATAAGAACAAAAAAACCAATAAGACTCATGTCACCAATGGCAAGGATTATATTAGTGAAAAGAAAATACCAAGAAGAAAGAGGACTTTGGGTCCCTTCTTCCTCCAAGGGAGGGCTCTTGGACCCCCACAACTAAGCTCTTCTTACAACTTTGAAAGAAATGGTGAAATAATCCCAAGCTAATCCACTCAAGAGGTGATATGGATTACCCAAATGTAATGATGCCAGTATGTTCTTGATGAGAAAAGAGGATTCCCCAAGAGAATATCAGCAGCATAACCTTGCAAATGAAATCCTTGAAAATGTAGTGCAACCATGGCCTTGTTTTATAGCACCACTTTGAGGTATTATGCAACTAGCTTTAAGTGTGAAAAGGGGCTATTTAGGGCATTTTTAGGTCTTTGACCAACCACCCAGTCGGATCCAGCAGAGATTTGGATGTCAAATCAACTTGAAAGATGAACCAAAAGTGGGTGGGAGGCCGACCAATCTCATAAATCCTCTTTTCTTAGATGTGCATGACATTTAGTGACCATAATATCGCATCATGTGTATGTGCGCTTTTCTTGTGTTTCTAGATGGCACATGTGCACGCATGCCCTGTGTAGTCATAACACACCTTAATTTTATCACTGGTTGTATCGTTTTGAACCTTTTGGAAATTATTTTGTTGTAATTTGGGTTCATCAGTGAACTCATAGTTGTTTGAAGATGTTGGATTCCTGTAACCATTTGCAGATGACATTTCAGTGATAGCAGATGCCTCTTGATGGATGAGGTTAGGAGCATACATATAGCCAAAATTGATCAATGTTTCTTCTACTGAGAGTATCGTTGTAAGAAAGAGAGATAGTGAGAATACCAAGAGTGACCTCGTTGGAGGGAGAAGGGAACCCGGAGGAACTAAACTTTCCTAATGTGTGTAAAATAAAATGTGTACAAACGAGGCAGGCATGCCCCATGCTTGTGTCATGTAACTCAAAAACAAGGGTGTTGTATAGTAACTGAAACTATGTGTTGATGTAGACAACTACAACGCCGTCGAGGGCAGTTTGTGATAAAGGCGGAGGACAATTCTGAGGAGGAACATACTCTAAACAGTATGCAATGACACCTGTAATAAGTATCATGAATTCTATAGGCATTGATAGCACGACCAAGTTCATAGGTCTTCGGAAAATATAAGAAACAACTGCAATAGTCACAAGGTAAAACCCACCGTAACATGAAAAAGTGTTGAAGTCAAATGTTATGGGGTTCAACGACAGTAAGGAGAAATTATGGTTCTCCCTGTGCCATCTGAGACCTCTCATTGGATGGGAAAATGAGAGTCAAGATACTATCGCCCTTATGGAAACTATGTTGATGTCGAAAAAAAGGGGGATGCGACTCCAAGAAGCAAAGGGCTTCGTGAAATATACTAGGTGAGGTTGGGAACTGAGGAGGTACATGGATGAAGTCAAGATGTATGAAGACTCAAGAATTCCCTTGGTTGGGGGTATATGAAAAGTATAAGTGGCCACAACCATCAACTAGGTCGAGTGTCAAGGGGACAAAAAGATGTGGGATAAGTTGTGCTAGAGGCGGGACAAAGTGAACAAACTCAGAGAGCAGAGGTAGGTGGCCTGTGGGATACTCGGAGTATATGGATGATGTCAAGAGGGGTAGATGATAAGGAGTGACCCAACTAAGGGTGACATGGGTTGCATTGGCCAGGAAGGTCACCAAAGGTGACGACAAAAAAGCTATGTAACAGGCTGGAAATAATGGCTTAGTTACAAAAAGAATGAAAAAATATGTGGGGATAATAATGCAGATACAGAAACGGGTGCCCCAGTGTAATATGGCTTGGCCTAGGGGTGGAAAAAGTTGGTTGAAAAAACAAGTGGAGGGTAGGGGCCCCATAGGATGGTTTCTATAGTAGGGAAATGTATGGGGGGGAATCTGAGGATGGGCAGACTGATGATGGGTAAATGATGCTATGGGAGTGCAGGAAAAATAATCCTTGAGGAAGTATCCTGGGAGTCCAGTGGGTAGGCTAGAAAAATGAGGAGAAGGAATATGTGGTTGATTCACGACATGATGTAAGACTATCAGGACTCCCATCCCTAAAGGTTTGAAAATGATATGAGTTTCAAAGTGCCAAGGGGTACTATGAATGGGAAAACTCATGTGGGGGAGAGTTCTACCGGGTGACAGTACCAAAAATGCAAAGGAGGTGGTGGTACTGCAAAGTTGGATATGGGGACCCTAAAGGAAAATGTCAGAGGGCGTGACTGGAGATGCAATTGAGATTCAGAGGGTATGATTACATGATAGTGTTGATTATATACTGGAAGGGGTTGCACTGATGTATGATGACCAAGTACCTGCACACATGAAAACTAAATACCCAACGTGAACAATACCTGAAGAGAATCAAACGTACAAGCAGTTATTTGATAATTTTGAACGTGAGCATGTGTACCTGGATGAGGTATGGGAAAAATGGCTCTGCGGGGCTAAGGATAAAAAGTGGTTTGGGGATTGTCTTGATGTATATGATGGGATTCTTATCCCGTACCTGAAGATGGATCGAAAAACAGACACCTGAAGCTCCCAGAATGGTGTTTGGAAGTTTGGAGGAAAGGCCTATATATAGTTGTAGGGCCCACATTGCCACCTCATTTGTACCTACTATCAGAGTGGTTGGATGAGAGATATTCAGAGGATATTTGGATATTCTGGGCCAGCGAGCTTCAGGTTAGTAGTCTTATCATCCTGCATAGAATTAGGTTTTTCGATTTGCGGGTAGGGCCTATATGGAGGGACGTACAGGGGTTTTGTGGGGTGGGCCCCCTAGTGCATGGGAAATCCAGAAATATGCGTGCATGGGTGTGTTCCTATTATCCAGATACCTGTGGATGGGTGCACCCTAAGGGGGGAAAAAGGAATGCATGTGATGCATTCCTGTTGGCTACACAGCTTCACATGGGTGCGCGGTTGTGTAGTGGTCAGGCGCACTGTGATGCACGCCTGTGGTTGTGACAGGGGCGCATGGAGGCACCTCTGTCTGGTGGATAGGTGCGCATTCATGTGGGCCTGTGATATGAACATGCGTGCATTAATGTGCACCTGTGGGATGAATAGGCATGCATTCATGGATGTCTATGGAGTGAATAGGCGTGCATGTGTGCGTGCCTGTCGGTTTAAAGAACCGCGCCTCTAGGGTAAGGTTGATGGGTGAAAAAATCATCTTTTTTGAGAATTTAATGTGTTTTATATTCGAGATGGCTGATATAGGAATGTATTATGTGATTGTAGGAGATCATTGGGACGATGTCGGTCCACTAGCGAGAGTGGGACTGGTCACAGTTGAGGGAGGTCGTGACTATTGAGGAGCCGGTGGTTCATGCCACTTTGGCAGCCTATGGGATGCTGAAGTTCTTCGAGTGCCCTTTGATATGGGCTCAAGAGTAACTTCTTCATTTTTTGATCCGGATGTGGATTACAGATCTGCATTGTTTTATGGTGCAGGGAGAGTAGTTATCCTTCACTACAGTGGAGGATGTGTACTTTCTAACAAGGCTCCCTTTTCGAGGAGCACCCTTACCAACAAAGCCTGTGTTACCTGGGGACAGGAATTTGGCTACCTTAGGCTAGAGGTAATGTTCTAGAGAGAACATTATGTCAGGTTCTGTAGTGAGTATCGGGGCTATGGATGCATTAGTTCATCGTTGTGTGGAAGCGATGATTTTGAGGGTATATGGGTCCCTCGCGACTCAGCGGATCAATGGTGGTCAACTGAGGATTATGGGGAGGGCACTGGCAGGAGAGCATTTTTCTTGGGGCTTGATGTTGCATGCCAAGATGGTAGGGTAGCTTGACAGGTGCTGGACTACAGACTCAGGGGATTTTTCCTTTGGGTCCATTTTGGTGGCCTGGTTTTTGGAGAGGGTGTCGATGTTGTGCCCTAGAGTGTTATTGGGCGCAACTGGTGCACGAGATCCGTGATTGATGCGGTGGTTGACAATTTTGATTCTCCATGATGGTGGTGAGGGTGGCCATTTTTTCTCGGCCAAGGCTACACAGGTGTGGTGGAAGATGTTGCAGATCCTACTACAGTATCCATACTGTGGGGTGGATTTCTGGGGTGATACAGATATGGTGTTACCTCCAAGGGAGGTGTTTGACCATCGAGGTATGATGTGATGTTTTATGTTTTGATATTTAGATGGTATAGCATGTTTATTTATGTATATATGGATGTTGATGCTATCCTTTGTTTTTTTGTATGTGCAAATGTGGGACCTCATGGGCATGAGGATGAGTGGGTTAGAGCGTCAGCTCATCAGGGGCTGGTGAGGCCTCTGCAGGTAGATCCACGGGTAGGAGAGAGATGATGGGGTGAGAATGTTGAGGCAAGACCCATTGGTGAGGAGAGTGTGGCTAGGAGACACCTTGTTGACGATCCTGGTGCAAGGCCATCGCATGCTCCTCCAGCTGAGGCCGGGGGAGATTTTGAGGATATTTGCCGCCGCTTGGAAGCGGTGCTACAGGGAGTGCCTAAGGGCATGTGGTCACATATCCAGGATGAGGGCATCCTGGAGAAGTGTGTGGGAGTTCCACTAATGTGGTAGACTGTGGTTCAGCAAGCAGCAGTAGCAGGTGCTGCAATGACTAGGCGGTTACATCCAGGTCTAGAGGGACCGATAGTGGGTGGGGCACTGCTAGCTGAGGGAGGGGCAGGAGGTGGTACTCTAGAGGCACCTTGAGTGTCACTCTGTGTATTTTTTTATATTATATATAGGATGGTGAGCCCATTTTGGTGTAGTGACACCAGTTTTGTACCGAGGTGCTTCACTGGCTTGTAGATTTTGTATACGATGTATTCTATGTGTATGTAAACATTTCAATGGAATTGTTGACCGATATTTATATATATATATATATATATATGGATATACATTTTGGGTCTTTTTGATGTTCACATGTGTGTGAGAAATTTTGTTTTTTAATGTTATTTATGATGTCTAATCTATATATGTTGTGACAGACTCTTGATGGTTTATATGTGTGTAAAGGTATCTTGATGTGATATATGCCAATTGAGTACAATGTTAGCTAGGTGATCTATAGTTTGATTAAATTGTCTTGGAATATGTGTAAATGTAATGAAATCAAACTGTCAAGATAAAAGTATAACTTGCAAGAATTTGTGAAAGAGGCAAGGATCGAGGACACGATACACATTGTTGAGTTGGAGAACGACTAATTGGGAGTTGAGTAAGATGCTAAGGTGATGAATACGATGGTGGCTGGCATCAACGAGGAGGCCAATGACGACAATGTACTCGGCTTGGTTGTTGGTTGCGAAACCCAAACATGTGCCACTAGAGTGGACCAGTTCATGTGAGGGGGAATAGAGGGCCCAAGCTACTGAAGAGAGATTTTATGTCCAACGACTAGCATTGTCGGCGTAACCTATGTGGTAGGTCCGTGGAGGAAGGATCTGTCAATAACACAAATGATAGTCTAGACGTGAGGTATGGAAAAGAGATTAAAAACACTAAAAAAGAAATAACCTAATGTAGAATGGCTATGCTTAGGCATAAAATTTCATTAAGTATAACCCGTTGATGAGTTCTTTGAGAGAGAGACCCTCAGGAGAGGCTAGGATGTATGGGCCCTTGGTGAGACAATGTTGAATAATGTAGGGGCCATGCCACAGTGACTCGAATTTTCCATGATCGAGGGTATCATGAGGGATATTGTAAGCAAGGACGAGGTCACCTTCGTGAAACAAGTGAAGGTTGACATGGTGATCAAAGGTGGCCTTTGACCAGTTTTTGGCTGCCTCATTGTTTTGTAATGAAGATCGGCGATCTTCGTCCAGGGACTCTAAGTGCAGCAAACGCTGCTCCATTGGAGCAGTGTCAGGTAATAGCTCAATTGCGACACGTAAGGTGGGAGTTTCGTACTCGATAGGAAGAGTGGCCTCAACAACGTGGACTAGATGAAACGGGGTGAAACCAATGGTTGTTTTCATGGTCATACGGTAAGTCCATAGTGCAGAAAATAACATATGATGCCAATTGGTCTTATGTTTGTTTACCATGCATTGTAACATGGTCTTGAGGACCTTATTAACTTCTTTGACCTGTCCATTGGACTGAGGGTAATATGGTGAGGCAAACTCGTGGGAGAATCCTAATCGAGATGAGAGATCGACGAAAATCTCATTCTTGAAATGTTTCCCATGGTTAGAGACTAGTTGGAGTGGTACTCCAAAGTGGGATACGAGGTGATTAAAGAAAAAATGCATTGCGGTGTCAGCGGTGTTGTTGAAGGTAGGCATGGATTCAACCCACTTTGTGAAGTAATCAACTGCGACAATGATGTATTTGTGTCCATTGTTGGATGGTGGGTTACAATTCATGAAGTCGATGCCCCATTTACAAAAGGGGCTGACATAAATGACCAGGTGGAGAAGAGAAAGTGGTGCTCATGCTTTGTTGGCATAAAGATGACATTTATCGCATCGCTTCACGGCATGAATGCAATCGTGAAACAATGTAGGCCAAAAATAACCTACTCGGGTTATTTTATGAGTAGTGGACATCCCCAAGAGATGGCCCTTGCACGTTCTTCTATGACAGTCATTCGAGACTCTATCGACCTCATCAATAGTCAAGCATTGACAGAGTATGGTGTCGATCCCTTGCCGGTATAAGATATCTCCAATGAGAAGATAGTGGGGGGCTTGGTGGTGAATACGAAGGTGGTCATCTCTTGAGAGGTGGTTACCAAAATTTTGGGTTCAGAGGTAGACTAGGAGGTCGTCGTACCAAGGATCATCCGAAGTGATGTAAAAGTGATTTTCATCGGGGAAGTTGGGATTGATAGGGGCACTGGTAATATCGAAGGGGAAGGTTGTGACAAGTTTGGGGAGGACGAGAGATTTCTTTCTCTTGGGTGTTGAAAATTTGAGATCGTACTCCTGAAGGATGACGATCCATTGGGAAAATTTTCCATTAATCTGTCGACGACTAAGTAAGTATTGCATGGGGTTGGAATCTACTATGACTTTGGTTGTGTGAAGCAGAATGTAATGGCACAGTTTCTGGACTGCGAGGACGACTGCAAGGGCTAGTTTCTCTTCATGTTTATACTTCAAGGGTGGTCCTAAGAGGTTTTTACTAATGTAGTAAATGACATGCTCATGATCATCATTGTCGATTTGAACAAGAAATCCTGCTACTAAGACAGCTAAGGATGATATGTAGAGGATATAGTCACGATTGTAGTCAGGTGTAATAATTAAAGGGGCGTTGGAGAGCGCCATTTTAAGATCATCGAATGATTTTTGGGCATGTTCATCCCAGTGAAATGGGATTTCATGGCATAGTAAGCGAAGGAAACCATGTGCCCGAGTGGCATAGTCTGGGACAAATCACTGTAGAAAGTTAGATTTTCCTTGTAGGCTCTGGAGTTGGCGTAAATTCCGGGGGGGGGTGGAATTTCTGTGATGGCCTGGACTTTGAGGGGGTCCATGGTAATACCGCTTTGGGAAACGATGAATCCAAGGAGGCGCCCCGCAGTGACATAGAATACACATTTGAGGGGGTTCAAGTAAATGTTGTACTGACGACACCATTGCAAGACGATCCATAAATCATCAAGATGCTGGGTGCATTTTTTGGATCGAGTTGTGAGATCATCCAAGTATGCGAGGATGATATGAACTAGATCATGAAAAATGTATGTCATAGCCCATTGGAAAGTTGCACCAACGTTCTTGAGGCCAAAAGGCATGACACGATATGAAAATGTACCCCAAGGGGAGGTGAATGTAGTTTTGTATTGATTAGCTGGGTGGATTTGTATTTGGTTATAGCCAAAGAAACTGTCCATGAAGGATAAAGCCTCATGGCCTGCGCAGTCATCAATAATTTGATCGATGAAAGGTGTTAGAAAGTTGCCTTTGGGATAGGCGTGATTGAGATCATGAAAGTTTGTGCATACGCAGATACTACCCTATTTTTTGTTAACGGGTACAGGGTTGGAAATGCATGAGGTATAGGCAATGGAGTAGATGAACTCGACAACATGTAATTTGTCAATCTTGGCTTTGATGGCTACGACTTTGGTCAGGTGTAGCGGTCATTGTTTTTGACGAATCTGTGTGATATAAGTCCAGGTGTCGATGTGATGTTTGACAATAGAGGGGTCAAGGCTAGACATCTCTATGTATGACCGGGAAAAAATATTCCAATATTCTTGGAAGAGGTCTTTGTAGGCGGTAATTTCTTGAGGGGTGCATGCGGCGCCAATGGTGATTTCCTCGACAACTCCACTTTTTATGGAAATATCGATTTTGATGGTAGGGGAAATCTTGGTCATATTTCCTTCTTCAAAAGTATCAGGGGTAGGGATGGGATTGTTGAACTAGTCGATATGCCTTGATGGGATAAAATCCTTGTGTTAAGGTCCTAACCCGCACATAGGTAGATCAATGTACTAGGATGTAATAAAGGTCAATATTAATAAGACCTTTCAATAAAATAGAATAAGGCAGATGTAAGAAGACCTAATAGAAGCTTTCACTTCTAGAAGGATCTTCCTCTAGATGCTTCTCTTAAAAGACATATTTAGTATAAATAAGGGTCGAGGGTATGAAAAACCCTAGCTTGGAGATTATTGTAACAGAGCATTGCTCGACTGGAGGTTGCCCCCTCGAAGAGGCCTGTGAACATTTCTATCTAATTCAAAGTGCTATTTCTGTTGCTATTTCGTATATCATTTCTGTGTATTGTAAAGATTATGCTGGATATTTTACTGTTATTCTGTCATTTCTAGCATTTCAATTCTATTCTGCATATTTTATATATATGGTATCTTGCAAGTGGTATTAGAGAACTTTCCTTGGCAGAAATTGTGGGTATTTTTTTTTCAGGGTAGAGACGTATTCTGGTGTCTTTAAGCCACAGAGATCTGTCGTTACGCACATAAACCCGCAGTTGAGGGATTCATACATGCAGGAAATACAAGTGGTTCTTAAGGACATGTCTGTTGGCCACCCTTGTAACCCCTGTTGGTACCCCTTCGAGTGGTAGCACATCAGAGAGCACCTGTGTACGGATCGACCTAGATTTCCTGAAGCCCTCTTTAGATAAACCTATCGGTCGTCAGAATACTATAGTGTCACCGAGAACAACACTCAGGAAGATACTCTCTAGTACCCGGGTAGTCGGGTAGTACGACTAAGGGTATGGTCTATCCTCCTTACTTAGTGCCCTGAGATATTGGGCCGAGTACTACTGTTGGACCCCACACGTATATCAGAGAGCTATAGCACAGGGAAAATGCTTGTCTGTAGAACCCTTGAATACCTAACCCTTGGGGAACATAAACAACAACACAAACAAATTA
>JASDQU010095137.1:21699-36793 GCA_032191745.1 Picea mariana | reverse complement strand
TTAGGTATTCCGTAGATACCAAAACCCTAATCCCTTAATCCAGGATTAATTTACAAATCAGCTAAAAATAGCAAAAACCGCCCAAAAAAAAAATTTGGGGCATTGCCCCGAACGCTGCACGTAACTAGGGGGGGGCATACCTTCCCCCCCTGGGACCCCCCTAGGAAAGCGCCTGGCGCACACGGCAGAACCCTAGGTGAAGGGATCGTCAGACACAGTTGTCGTATCTGACGCACCCACACACACACACATGCAAAGAATATAACACATACCCAACAATTATCTTCCATGGTGTTTACCTTGTTCTTATACATTAGGTATCTATTCATAGTTGTGCTCTCAATGGGGAAGAGGCTTGTTTCTAAGGGGAGGATGGGATAGGACATATTTCCTTTAATTTTGAGATTATAGGTTATAAAATTCTTTTGTATTTGCTCTATCTTTCTTCAGGATTCACGAGAGATACTACAACCCCAGAATTCACATCCATAAAGAATAACAGGTGTTTAAAAAAAGTCTCAAAGAGGAGTTTCTTCTTATCCCAACTCCAAAGATCAAATGATTTACAATTGTTTTCAAGCCCATAATAAGCTTTCCATCCCCCAATAATCATTTTTTCAATGCTATAATTCTAGTTGAGCTTGCGGTGAATATCAATTCCAAGATATTTGTATGAAGTCACTTCCTCCAAGTTTTTGTTGTCATATACGAAGGTATCATAAGTGATCTTATTGGATTTAATAATCATGACCTTAGTCTTATCAGTATTAACATTCATACCCATATTGGAGAAAAAATCCTTGAGGATTCTTAGTTGGTTTTCAATATCATGGGGACTCCTTGCCATAAGAACAATATCATATGAATAAAGAAGAATATTGATGACTATACCAGTGAGAGTAGGACCGACACAACCTGTTTTTTCCAAGCAATCTTCTAACTTGTCAATGTATATGCCAAAAAGGGTAGGGGACAAGGGACTCCAATATTGTAGCTAATCTCTTTTGACCAGCCCTCAATGTTTTTAAACTTAGCAATAACGTTCTCATACATCCTTATTGCAGCAACCCTCAACTCGAGAGACACTTTTATCTTTTCCAACCTTTTTCCTCGACCTTTAACTTCAAACTTATCCGGTTGACTAACCTCAAAGTTTGACTTGTTTTTGATCTACCAGGACTTCGACCTTCAGTTGATCCAGCTCAAATATAATTTCACTACAAAGAATATAACAACCCAACACCACCTCCACTTCTTACAAACCATATGGGACCCCAAAAGGTAATCCATATTATCCTTTTCCAGGTCCTCCCCAACCTATTGTACGCCACACAGACAACACCAGGCATGGGTCAACTTCATCCAACCTTCCCCTCTCCAATAGGTTCAAGCATTTAAATAGTTAAATATGGCCAACACACCTCAACAAACCAATAATAATCGGAAGAAAGGAAAGAATAGGAACCAAGAAAAAAGTGGGAACCCCCCACAACAAAATCCACAAGCTAGAGGAAACCAACGTCACCCCAATACAAACCCTCAAGGGGGAAATCACAATGTCCAACCACGCCAACGGATAAATAACAATCTTCGAACCAAATAACCTTTCACATTATGTAGATAATATGGTCATTACACTCACCATTTCCCCCAAATCACTGACTACAAACATATGAAGGAAGCCATGAATCCCCTGTGGACACATGACCCCCAAGGGCCACCACAAGGAACTCCCAATTATATACCACCACCACAACCAACGGTATTACAAAACCCTATCCCACACTAAGGAGTAATTAACACTCAACCAAAAGTGGCCCAACTCCCACACCCACCGGGGCAGTTCCCTCCACCTGACCAGTCACACTTAGGTAGTTCCACCGACCATAGTATCCTCCTCACCACTGAAGAGAAGATCCTTTTTCAAACTCAAATTCGCCAATATCATACTCCCCCTAATCCATTACCCACCACTTCATAAGCTCCCAAACCACCAATCAGACAACCTTTGATGAGCCCTCGTCCTAGCACTCAAGCCATCGCCTACATGCCTCGCGCACCATTACACAAGAATGTGTATAATCCTCATGCTTGAGCTGCTCATAGCTACAACCTTAGTGATGATCTAAAACAATCACCATATGCTATGTTAGTGATGGAATTCCTTCATACTTTACCTTCCCAATGAAAGGCATTACTCTCATAATCGAGGGTAGTAGATCTCGCAGACACCCGTCTATTCACATTTGACTTAGACAGAGAAGACCCACAACTCCCATCCTTAGTCACATTCCAGATTCCAGTCAAAATCTGGAATATCGCCTTTCATCGTTGCATCATTTATGAAAGAGAATCTACTTGAATCATGTCCAAAACAATATGGTAGAAACTTGGTTCATCCGAGTTGATCCCCTCCTCCATCACCCTTCGTGCTTATGATGGTAGACCATGCCAACTGGAAGGCATGTATCAAAACATTCCGATGGAATTATGCAAGACAATCCTAATAGACATATAAGTCATAGACGCCCCATTGAATTACAATATCCTTTTTTTCCGAAGCTACATGTATTCCATGCAGGCTGTAGCTTCTTCAGTCTTTCGTACCATGTTATTTCCTCACAATAGGAAACTTTTCACCATTGATCAGCTGACCGACTATGAACCTAACCAATCAGGATACATTGATAACATCTTGTCCCTCATCCTCTTAAGCACCGACCTTGTACCAATGGTAGATGTTGAACCAAGACTATTTCATGACCCATCCTTACTAGGGTCATATATAGGCTACCTCGGTCCCACTCTTAACACAACCAATGTTTGTATAGTTACCTCATATGGGGTGGATATTCCTAATGTCCTTCCTTACAAAGACTCATTGAACCATCCTCATGCCCCTCCTCTTACACAAGAGGTGTTTCCTAAGGGACCACCCTTAGGAGAAGCAATCAAAAACCCACAACCATAGGTCAAATCCCTATTTGGAAAGCAATCCCACATGACATTACCCAAATACCCTTCTTTTATCCTCCCCCGGGCATAACAACATATCAAGTTTTTCCTACCCTCACCTTACCTAATATGGTCATAGCCATCCATGTATGGTATCTAAAACCACCAAATATGCTACTAGGTTTTTTTGGATCACGTTGTCATTGATGCCAATGGTTTGATTATTTGGAAGATTGTTGGATCATATGTCATTGATGTAAATGGTTTGATTGATTGATGTCAAGTAATTGATTGATTGATGATTGATGAACAATGTATATGTATTTTCCTTGATGAGAATGATAGATGTCAAATTGGAAACCAATTGATAAAGATGGATGATTGATATGATGCATAGATGAAGATGGATCAATGAGTTGTCATTGATACATGATGATGCATAGTTTGTTTGATGAAAAGATCACTCATTATTGTCTTATCATGATTGATAAGGTGCACAAATAGATGAACTCCAAAGTGGTCCCCTTATGGTGAAATCCCTCACAGGAAGACGCTTTGTGGATTGAGTTATCCTAGAAGAATGGTTGGAGGACCCATGCTTGTATGTGGAATAATGAGATGAATATCAATTAAGTTGTTGGTGAAACTATAATAGATGGATAGTGCTTGTCACGCCATTTCCGGTGGTATGTGGAATGCCACATAACTCCTCACAGTTTGAGAGTTATGGCCTTATGAAGTTGGAGGACCCCCATATGAATACTTGAAGCCCCCAAGGTCAAAGAAGTCAAAGTGACCTAAAATAAGAAATCATTGTTTAAATGATAAAATCAAAGTGACAAAGTCAAGATGGATTATTTAAATAATAAAGAGAAGTGAAAAAATCAAGAAGGAATATTTAAATGATAAAATATTGGAGAACTTTCTATTTATGTAAAGTCGTTAACCCTAAAATAAGGAAAATAGGTTGAGTGACCTAGAAATGGGTTAAGTGACCTAGAGGATGAAAGTATAAATAAGAAGCCAGGATCTCTTGTGAAATGAACATTTGGTGAGAATACTTCTTGTGGATCAATGGAGAGCTTCTTGTGAGAGCATATTTGGTATGGATCTCTTGAGCATGATTGAAGATATATTTTGAGGAAGAGAGCGAGAGGAGGATCTCATGGACGCATCAAAGTTTCGGCAATGTCAGAGATCTTGATGACAAAATTCTCGTAACTTCAGAAACCCTAGTTTCTGAGGTATACGCGGGTTGTCTGTGCTTAGGGTGCATATACATTAAGGTATACGCAGGTTGTCTGAAGACAGTGAGCGTATGGTGGATAAAATGGTGAAGACTTGTGTTTGAGCTGGTGCCAAGCTCTTGGATGATCAGGCAGGTTCCAAATCTGCATTCTATGGCATCAGCTCTATCACTGAGAAACTGGTATGATTACATTACTGTCTTTATGAATATTATTGTTTGATGTGATGGGAATGCTTACGAAATTCTTGGTATGGCTTCTATGATGTGGTTCAGTTTGGTTGATTTGGTTGATGGAGTGATCAGTACTCTTGTGATTCAGTGGTGACATGATTGTTATGGTATACTAGATGCTTATACATGTTTGAGATAACATTCATATTGATCTATTTTGGAGCATGAGCAAGCTATTGGAGAGCTTGGAGATGTTGTGACTAGTTGTGGGTCAATGTTGATGGTGGAAGACAAAAGAGAAAGTGATTGCAGGTTGAAGAGGATCTGAGCATGTGAAGCAAAGAAAAACCCTAGTTTCTCAAAAGCATACACATGTTGCATTATACACTTGCCACATGCACACGTGGGCTGTAGTGAGCCAAGTCACGTACACACGCGAGCTGCATTACTGACAGGTCGCGTACCTGTTAACATATTAATATATGTTGAGGATTGTTGCCTCATCTCAGTTGGTGTTGAGGGTGTAAGTTGAGTCTTGCATTATAGAGCTGGTGCTCTTGTAGATTTGTACTCTATTCAGTTATTGTTGATAAACCCTGGATTGTTGTCCATAATAAAAAGAAAAATTGTACATACATCTTGTGTTCTTTGTGTTCCTTGTGGTGATGACTTCTTGATGATATATTGCTAATATATGTTCACATCTAACTAGTTGTAAATGACAACAATGGGTAATGAATAAATGTTGAATGTTAATTAAGAAGTTTTTGTAAGAGGGAAGTTTTTGGGAAAAAGAACCCCACACTCATTCACCCCCCCTCTATGTGTGGTAGGTGTGTCCAACAAGTTTATCTCTCCCTCCTCAACCCGTGGTCCCATTGCCACAATCAATGGCTCACCCACCCACTCACCCAATCGGTCACACAATTGGGGGAAATATTACCACCACGGGAGACACTAATTCTTGCAAAGGGGGAACCACCGCAAACCAACGAGGCACACGAAAGAAGAAGGAACCTTCCCCCCACTTCCCCACCATGCATACCACCCCCATGTGCATTATGCAACATCGTTGGACATCCTACCAATCTTTGCCCCACTTTACCCAAGTTGCAAAATCTCATTCCAAAACACATAAGTGTGTCTCTACTACCCACACCAGTAACCCCACTGGTCTCCTTGGAACCTTCTTCCTCCAAACCCCCTAGTTTGAGAACCACGCATGCTTGCGCTATTGTTACACAACATTTTGTCGCAACTACTTATACTGTCCATTCTCTGACACCTTAAAAACATAATGATTTGGAAGGAGATTTGGGAAGAAGTCTTTTGGAAACAAGCAACTCTATTAAGTCCCTAAATTAAAGAATTGTCGTTGGTTTCACTATAGCAAGGTGTGAAAACTGTAATTGTCTTAGTCTGCATCATTACCAAGTGAGAAAATGCCACTTTTTTCTCAAATATAAGGGTGAGACAACCATTCATACGTGGTAAAAAGAAGAGATTCTCGAAGCTTCTAGAAGAGAAGTTTCAATGATGATTTGTTTACCAATCGATGTGGATCTCACCCGCCTCTCTTGATTTGGTGAGATCCTAACCTCTTCATGGCTTCCTCTCTACTCTATAAAAGAGGAAATTTCCAAAGGAGAAAGGGAGAAAAATAGAGGAATAATGAAATTATGGTGAATTAACAAGAGATCTAGATTTTTGATTGAGAGTTTGTGAATCTCAATTTGGCCCTAAGATATTTAGTTGTGCTAAAGTGTTTTAGTGATGATGATGACATCTATGGAGGCTATGAGGGTATTGAAGCATTGAACTGTTGGAAGGAGATTTTCAATGCCAAGGCATCGGTTGTAAGTTGTTTCCTAATTATTTAATATAGTGATACATTTTCCTTTCCTAACTAAGATTGTCAATGATCTTTGTGTGTATTTTTCATTGGCTATTTACATAGGTTCATTGAGATATATAGATATTGGTTGCTTTAACTATTTTGTTTGTTCCACTTGCAGAGCTCTACTTTTATGAAACATTTAATCTAGAATTTGGAGTTACAACTTGCGTGGACAAACGACGATCAAAAAAGGTATGAGATTCTATCTTTTATCTTTTTTTTGAACTTAAGAAAAAGAGTGTATTTTGTTTCGTTTTGTTCTAGTTTCGGGTGCTCGAACTAGGGAGATTGGTTTATGTCTGCATTCACTAATTTATCCACAACAACTATCTTCTCTTAGTACGTCCATTACACGCACCACTTCCTGACCCTCCCTCAATTTTGGGACACCTTAGCATGAGTACGCCAAACTACATTTCCCACGTCCTCCCAACCCATCTCCTCTTTATCAACAATTACTAACATTCACTTTATTTATACATCAGTAAACAAGCACATGTGATTCCCTTGCGCATTATGTTACCAAATAGATCATTAAATATATTGATTCCCACTCATCATAGAGATATGATCACGTTGGAGGACTTCCATCCCACCCATCACACGACCATTACACAAGCTGATGGACCAAGCTGCGAAAAATCCTCATCCCAGTAATTATGGCATACTCCCTCCATGACCAAACCTCTTTACTTCAACCCCACTTACCATATCTACCCCACCACGAGGTGCAAACTTCCAACCAAACCCTCCAAACTCTCATGTAACATTGATTTACAAGATTTCCCCTCCCCCATACCATTCTACATCCAATTCATATATGGATTTTTGGTTCATGACGTCTATTGAAGGTCCTCATTCCCCTTCAGTAGGTCCATCCACTTCATAGTTGAATGATGATACCCAATCCTCAACTCAAACTTCGTCCATATACGCCTCATCTATTACCCCCATGACTCTCAACACCCTAATCTCTCCTGTTACAGACTTCTTGTACTCCCTCACCTTTGAATCTGATGAAGACATTCTAGAGGTTCTATGTACACTAGATTACCCATGGGATGCCTTTCATCATCAATCCTTCTTTATAGCCCACAATGCCTTTCATCCATCCTCAGATGCCCCTGTCTATATGATAGAAGCTAAGGATTTCATCCCCTTTGGCCATGTAGACTATTTCAAAAATCCAATACCCACCCCTAACACGTTTGAGGAAGGAAATGTGGAAAATATCTCACCCAAAATCAAGATTGACATCTCAGTCAAACCCAATGTCATGGAATAAATTACTCTAGGAGAAGCATGCTCTCCAGAAGAAATCATATCATACAAGGCCCTCTTCCAGGAATACCAAGATGTGTTTTCCTAGTCATACACTAAAATGCCAGGGTTAGACCCAACCATCATTGAACATCGCATTTAGACTTGGCCCGATGTTTCCCCTATTCTCAAAAAGAAACGCCCCCTTCACCCTTCCAAATCCATGGTGATCAAAGTTGAGATTGACAAATTACATACAACTAGCTTCATATACCCCATCACATACACATCCTGGGTATCCAATCCTGTCCATGTCAATAAGAAACAGGGTACCATTCGGGTTTGCACAAACTTTCGCAACCTCAACCAAGCTTGTCCTAAAGACAAATTCCCCACTCCCTTCATCGACCAATTCATTGATTCCTATGTTGGTCATGAATTTCTTTCCCTCATGGACATATTTTTCGGCTATAACTAAATCCAAATAAGCCACGCGGATCAATACAAAACCACCTTCACAACCCTCTAGGGCCCCTTTTCCTATCGTGTCATTCCCTTCGAACTAAAAAATGCAGAGGCAAATTTCAAACTCATGATGACATATGCCTTCCATGACCTCGCTCACATCATTCTTGACTAGTTGGACGACCTCAAAGCTCAGTCCAAGAAACATTCCCAATACATAGAGGATCTATGGATCATCTTTCAACGTTGTCGAAGATACAATATTCGGCTAAACCTGCTTAAATGTGTCTTTTTTGTCATTGTAGGCTGCCTGTTGGGATTCATAGTATCCCAACATGGAATTACCATAGACCCTCTTAAATTTCAGGAAATCAATGAAATCCCCCCTCCCAGGAACTTACGCCAATTGCAAATCCTCCAAGGCAAAGCCAATTTCTTGCGATGTTTCATCTTGACTATGTTAATCGTGCCCATGGATTCTTGCGATTACTATGACGCGACATTCCGTTTCACTAGGACCGACATTCCCAAGCCACCTTTGATTCACTCAAAGAGGCACTCAACAAAGCCCCCTTAATTAGTCCCCCAGAATATGATAGGGATTACATACTCTACCTATTCACCTTCGAGGTTTCTATCGTCAGAGTCCTCATTTAGGCTAATGATGATCAACATGAACATGTTATATAATATATTAGCAAGAACCTCTCAGGGCCACCACTCAAATACAACCATGAGGAGAATTTATCCCTAGATGTTATCCTCGCAATTAAAACGTTGTGCCACTATATATTCGTTCGTACTACCAAAGTCGTCACAGATTCCAACCCAATTCATTATCTCTTGAGTCACCACTAGATCAATGGAAAATTCACTCATTGGATCATCATTCTTTAAGAATACGACCTATTGTTTACCACCCCAAAGAACAAAAAATCTCTTGCCCTCATCAAGATCCTTGTAAACTTTCCATCTAACTCCTCTGATTCCCTGATCAATGAGGATTTCCCCGATGAGCATTTATTCCTCATATCATCCGAAGACCCATGGTACGACAATATTTTTGTCTATCTGAGAACTCAAAAATTTGTCCCTCACCTTTCTCGGGATGACCCTCGGCATATTTGACACCAAGCATCACGCTACCTCCTCATAGGAGATTTTCTCTATCATAGAGGTGTTGACACTATCCTTCAATGATTCCTCATCCTTGAATAGGCAGAGAAAGTTCTCAATGATTGCCACAGTGGCACATGCGGAGGTCACCTATATGGAATGTCCACTACACAAAAGATCATTTGGGAGGGTTATTTTTTCCCCACGTTGTTTCATGACTGCATCCATGCATTCAAGTGATCCATCATTTCCTTACTAAGGGATCCTACAACCTGGCTTACCCTATGTCATCCATCATTTCCTTACTAAGGGATCCTACAACCTGGCTTACCCTAAAGGGGCTACCCTCAAGGACCCGGTCAATGGGTTATACTTGAAGAAATTTTACCCCTGAGCGTAACCATTTTACCTTAGGATTTCTCACTTTCCTAGTTATTTTTAGCCTTTGTTTTATGGATTTATCTCTCTCATCATAGGAGCCTAATCTTGTGTCCTTGTTTTCGACAGATGAATCCTCTGTTCACTTATCACATCGGGTACATGGATGGATCCAATCGATGGAACCAAAATCTCGCTTCGTTATCCTGGGCCATTTATAGCCCCGACCATGTGTTGCTCCATTCGAGCAACATATGCCTATGCCCTGCCACCAATAACCAAGTTGAATATGTTTTCATCGTCGGTCTCCTCTCCAAGGCTAGTCACCTTCATATTTGTCACCTCAACATTCTCCTAGATTCTCAGCTCATCGTCCACTATCTCAAAACATGTATTGTTTCCATGATCCATGTCTTTATTGCAAGTACTTGCAAGTCAAACTTTTTTTATGAAATTTTGAGTCTATCACATTTACTCATATTTCTAGAAACCTCAATCAGATGGAAGATCACATGGAAAATCAAGTACTAGATTAGCATTTATCACATTAAAAATACATGTCAATTCATCCATCATCAAATAAAACAAGTACACAAACCATATCATAAAAACATCATATGCATAAGATATCCAAACAATCTACTCATATATAGATCATAGATGTCAAATATGTGTTTGGTACAAAAATACAACATGCCTCAGCTCCATGACTAGGCCCTCTCAATCGAACCCTCGGTCTATACAAAATGGGAGTTCATAGACTCCTATGCATCAATCATGTTATTCTTTTTCCACATCACATTATCATCTAGGGTGACCCTAACTGGGGTACATCCCCACCAGTCGGGGGCTCTCCCCAGGGGGCATAGCTCTCACTTGGA
Organism: Picea mariana; assembly: GCA_032191745.1. NCBI lineage: Eukaryota > Viridiplantae > Streptophyta > Pinopsida > Pinales > Pinaceae > Picea > Picea mariana. Next base: position 26,421 of record JASDQU010095137.1, on the reverse strand, counting down.
TCCGCCCATTCATGGCATCCCCTGCTACCACTACCCATTGAATCGAGGGCCACCAATGTGGATCCCCACCAATGCACTGCTTTAGGGCTCTCTCATCTCGAATCCACTGACACAGGTCCTCAGACACCCCGTCCAACACAACCTTGAACCGTCACCTCAGATCCTTCATCTCTTGGTCCCAATCCCCCTCCTCATCTCTACCCTACATCATTGCAGGGGTCTCCCTCATTGCATGCAATGGACTTTCCCTGGTACCATCATACCGACGACGCCTCCTTGTCGGCCCCTCTACATCTCGCTCATCCTTTAAACCCTGCATTGCATCAGCCTCTCAGTCGTTGGGTCCTAGATCTGCATATCCAAACCAAAAAAGATGTGTCAGTACTTAGGATATATAAACATATAAAATCAAAGAACATGTCAAAATGCAAAAATACAACACACTCACCTCTGTCATCCCAGTCTTCACCCAGTGGCAAGTGCATGTCCAAGTGGAACCTGAAATCAATCCTGAGGTATGGAAAGTCGTAAAACACCTATGGGGTTTTCCACTAGACCTGCTCAAACAAGGGAGTAAAGTATTGCCCCACACCACCCCCACCCTAACATGGCAGTAGTTGTCCCCATCTCACCAACTTGGGATCTCGCATCCTAAGCGGGTCCAAAATCACCTGAGGGCATAGCAACACTACCCTCTCAAAGTTAAAAGCACATAATATGGAACCAAAGGCAAAATCATTGCCTTTCGCCACCACACATATTTCCAACTGTGCCACCAGGAACTCATGCATCACCCGTGCCTAAGAAAACATTTACCCCCCCATCTCCTACTCTATGATGGTCATATAGGTTCCTGAGATGCATTGGGTCCCCAGTGACCCATAAATACGTACAATCATGGGACAGAAAACCTACATCTCCAAGGAATCAATAACGGGTATACTAACTGAGTCGTTTCTCACCACCGTTGTCCCTGAACAGTAGTGGTTGGACAACACCCCCACATTCACCCCGGTAGGGATCCTAGGTTGTGCTTCCAACTCTGCTCCCTAAAAAGAGAGTCTAGTCAAAAAATAAATATCAATCTCCACTTAGATGTGGATCTCGTGCCCTTGCACAACGAAGACCTGTCGACCAGGCTGCCACATCCGCACAATGAAATCCAATAGCGCCTCCTGTGACCGAATCAACGAGTAGTCAAAGAATGTCAATAATCTGGCCAGGGATAGATGTCGTCAAATATGGGCATCCACCCCCACCAGCCTTTGTAGAGACTCTTGTTCTCTCTCATGCCACTGAATTGGCATCCTCTCGCGCTAATTTTTAACCTACATCCAAAACAACAGACCTCTATTAGTTTTCATCATCTATAAACACTCCAAAAAACATCCCAAAATCCACATTGTTCCCTGCCCAAATGTCCCTTGAACAATCACGCACTTCAGTGAAAATGTTCAGTTAACAGTTGTGCACATTAGTGTGATTGCTCGCTTAACAATCGCACGTCAACTGCATGCATGAAACCCACACATCCACACACATATGTGCATTATTTCATATAACAGACGCACACATGTGTTTGATTGTCCTTCAAATATCCGCGCACATCTGCATGAATGTTATTACAATAACCACTCCCAACCCCACCCCAAACCACGTGACCAAAATTTGGATCCCTGTGCCCAAGCGGTTGATATAGTTGTGCATTACACACAGATATATTAATTAAATCTACGGGCATATGCACACGATTCCAAAAATTCTTTACGCAGTCCTACTTCCATAAACCTAAAATATTGTACGGCCATCCGCACAGCCCCTAACCTCCCCCCCCCCCAAACCACACCTAACCTATGCAGGAGGTTTTGTCAGCTTACCTGGCTCTCTCATGACCTAAGTCTGGGCTCATCTTCTCTCACACGAATCACCAATTTCCAATAACATGGATCACAGATCCTCAAAGCAACAAGTACAAATTAGGTGGCAATGTGGGCCCCATGCCCATAAACACACCCCTTTGCAAAACTTCCTCACTTCCGTTTCAAAGCATTCAAGCTCTGTTTTTTGCACCGTTCACACCTCTGGAATCCAAACTTCCTCATCTTCAAAACGATACTCTTGGTTGCTCATTTTAGTCTAGAGCCCCAGGGGCCCCTTTTGGCACCCCATGAGCAGGTACGCATCACCTGTCCACATTTTTTTATTAAGAAATTGTTATATATGCTTCATTTTCATATATGTTTCACGTCGGGTATTTGGTTTGTATGTACAGGTCCTCATCAATGGCCTCCTTCACATCATCAATTTTGGGCTTCCTTTGTCCCCTTCAGGTATATATTCCAAACTAGCATGAACTCTTTCCCTCTGCTCATAGTTGAATTATCTAATCAAACCCCCTGACATTTATCCCTAGTGTCCCTATGGGAAGTTTTGTAGCACACTCACCTCCATCCATTTTGGTGTTGTCACCCGCTAGCCTTCTCACCCCCATGAGTTGTCCCACATGTGTTTTCTTTTAAACCCATTGACACTCATGCTAATTAATTCCCCTTAGGAGTGGGAGTCCTCGTAGTTTTTCATCTTGGAGAATGAACCTCATACTTATTCTCATCATTTTTCTAACCTACCCATTATGGACTCCCACACCATATGGTTTTGGTTTTAACAAATGCACCTCCACATCATCATTTACCCTCCATTTCATCCACAACTACTTTCCCATGTGCAATATCTCCCTCCATTCATCTACTTGGTACAGAAACTAACCAATTGGCCCCCCACCCTCCACCAATATTTACTCGTTCACTATACCAGTCGAGCCATAATTCATTGGGGGACCTGTTTCTGTACATGTACATTCAAACCCATTATTTATTTATTTGGTAATTGTATAATTTTATAAAGCATCTTTCAATTCCAACAAATGAAGTAGATTTTGGTCACTGCAGTCGATGACGTTTTTTCCTTGGCACATAGAAACCCATGTCATTCTTGGTTGGGGAATTTTACTTCCCTCCTTACCTCTACAAGATATTTGTACCCTGGCCAAAATTCTGACCATTACAGACACCCATGTCCCACATCATTATATTTTGGCCTATTTTACATCTCCTTGTAGTCTCACCCATTCAACATAGTTTCACCCCATATCTAGTCGTCCCCCTGACATCAGATCGTGTCTCATAGTTGTTGTCATCCGTCAACACCCCCCAACCAAAGGAAGTTCTTGAATTCCCTATATTCCAAACATCGTTCATGATTATCATCCCATTCACCTTCACCAATACAATTCCTGACATCATTTTGATCAATCGATATTAAGAAGCTCTCTATGTCTTGCAATCACGCATCCTTCCCTGTCGATATCAACACAAAGTTCTAGGCAGGTGGAAGTATCTTGACTCTCATACCACCATTAATGAGTAGTATTGAACGACACAGAAAGAGTCCTCATTTCTCTCTGATGTCGTTGATCCCCATAACATTCGACTCCAATACATTTTCATGTTACGGTAGGTCTTACTATGTGATTGTTGCAGTTTTCAGTAGTAGCTGAAGACCTATAAATTTGATAGGCCATCAATTCCTTCTAGTCATTCACCACTCAATTCAGATCCAATTCAATCATCTGAACCGTCGTCCATTGTCTTTGACACCCCCAAGGGTGTTGCATATATCTACTTCATCAACAGTTTCATTTACTATTATCCATTTATGGTTTCATGACACGAGCATGGGACATACCCACCTCGTTTGTACAAAAAACATTCTTTTCTAGAGAATACTTAGTACATATATTTGTGTCCCCTCTCTCCAATGGATGGATCTCATCATCCCCCACTAAAACGTTTTATCATGCCTTCATACATTGCATCATCACCAAAAAAAAATGATGATGTATTTCAGCTATATGTATGCTTCTAACCTCACACATCATGGGGCATCTATTATCACCGAAAAATTGCTCACCACAAACATAGATGATGGATGAAGAATTAGTCAACACAAGCACAACATACTACCAATAATTATGGAAGGATTACACTCAATTTGGAAACATAAGCACAAAAATATACAAAAGTGGTTCTGAAGTTCAACACATATTTAGCACAATCATCATGTGCACATCTGTGTGGGCTAGCACAACATAAAATGCACACAATGCGCGACCTGTGCGACTGATAGATGGAAAACCGACATGGATGCGGAAATGGCGCATTGATGATTTTGGTCGGGCCTCAACCACTTCTAGGATGGAGTGGATCTACCCCATACCCAAAATCTCCCCCAAATTCCTCCTTGGGATAAATGAAAGGGATGGGAGGTACCTCCAAAGGCCTCCCATTCACATTTGAAACTAGTTTGGAAAAATCTTGCCATCCTCCTATAAATAAAGGGTCATTTCCATTGTATGTAAAAAAGAAGAATCAATTTGAGTATTGTTATGTTGTTCAATTTGTATTTCAGAAACCATCTTTCTCCTAAAACTCTTTGAGCATTCATAGCAAGTGTTGCACCTCTCTCCTCTTGAGAAGTTCAACTATCAATTCTTCACCATTGTATTTTCATTGTTAGCCATTGTTAGAAGAGAGAAAGATTTGTATTTGGGGACTCAAGAGCCTTCCCAAGGAGGAAGAGGGGACTCACAAGTTCCCATATTTCTCCCAAGGTGTTATCAATTCTAAGATCAATCTCATTTGGTAGTTATTCCTTGTGTCTCTT
>JASDQU010095135.1:14413-24557 GCA_032191745.1 Picea mariana | reverse complement strand
CGTGCAAAGCCAAAAGCACACACCTAGACAAAGGATCAGTTGGACGCACAGATGGAAAAAGAGCACGTTCTTATGAACAATGTTTTGAATTTTGAACTTAAAAGAATTAATGTAATAGTTAGGAAGAAGACGTACTTTGCATTTATACCTAGGACATATGAATAGATATGGGAGGATCACTCCCATCTGTCAAATTGTAATAGGCATTTAATTCTGTTAATGAAAGTAGGTAGATTGGAATTAAGAGATTAGACAGTTTAGAGTGTAGAAGGGAAAATGGATATAGGCACCCTCACTCTTGTATTATTGTATTATTAGCATAGAAAATAAAAAGAGAGTTGTAGCACAGAGTTGTAGAGAAGAACCCATGTACAGGAGTATTTGAGTTAATATATGAAACTTTGACTCAGATTTCATGGTGTTATGATGTTTGTTGTTTACATATGTTGAATGGTATGCTTACAATTGTTTTATTCTCTCTATTATGCCTTTGTTGTTATTATGTGTTTAATGTATGATTTCATGTTGAATGTATGAAGTTTGAGAGAGAAGAATGAGTTTCAATCGTTTCTCTTCTTGAGAGAGTTCCTGCAAGGAGTGTAGTGAAACGTCCGCAAGGTGTGTGTTGACAAGGGTTCTGAGTTTTATCTCAGAAAGCTCAGGAAGGATACCATTGTTCTCATTCCAACAGAAGTGCAGGTGAAGCACAAAAGTCATAAAAGGTGTGCGCAGGCTAGTTGAAGCCTTAGAATTTATCAACTAAGGTTGAAGAGGGAAAGACTGCTCTTGCTGAGAGTGCACAGAATCCAAGAATCAAATACACAGAAGTGTTTGACATATTTCCACAAAGAGTGCATTCAGGAGTCCTTTCGAGACTTGAGGTTGCAATAGAAAGCTTAGGAGGATCAACACCTTTGAAGTATTCAAAGGAATATGGGGAGATGAATTGTTGTGTAGAAGTTAACTTCAGTGGAAGGACGCTAAGTCAGTTTGGTTAGAGATTCATTGAGGAGTGAATTGGACGGTCGAAATTCTCCATGGAGAACTCGTGAAGTCACGAGGACCGTAGGATCCATAGGAGTTGCAGAGTGGATAAGGGTTAGATGAACCCATTACGTTGGTTTAAAGATTCAACATTAACAGTTGATCGTGACCGTCGAGCCGTCGAAATAATTTCGGCAAATTGGGGTTTGTAAGTCCGGAGTGTAAGCCAAAATCCTTGGTCACTCTAACTCCCGAATCGCGAGAAGGATTGTTAAGTGTGGAATTTTGGGATTTCGGTAATTCAGGATTCAGGATACTGAAAGTACTGATGAAAAGGAGCCAGGGGCCTTTTCATTGAAAACCTTGAAGTCATGAAACCCAAAATATCCTTGAAGTGGCATTTCGGCACTTTGGGGATCGGGGTTTCGACATTCCCATTAACAAGATTCGGGGCACTTCACATAAGAAATCTCAAAGTCACAAAACGTGAAGTATTGGTGAAGTGGCGTTTCAGCATTTTGGTGTTTCGATGTTCAGGAACCCGAGAAGACAGTGGTTTGGAATCAAGAGTCTCAAACTCCCGGTACCCGAAAGCCCAAAATAATGTGGGTCGTCGGATCTAAAGGGAGGCTATTAGCCGTTGATTCCGTAGAAGGTGCCATTTTGAAATTCAGGATTTCGAAGTGGTAGGATGAATGACAATCGAAGACTTATTCAAGTCTCAAAAGTCGGGAAGAGTGACAGGTGGTAGGAATCCACGACAGAGACAGAGGACAGCTGAGAGGATAGGTGGCGCATACTCATTGCCAGGTAGTGTCAATTTTCGTTGACCGTTTCGTGGTTTCAAAGGTTGGAGAGTCGAGAAGCCTTGCATCAGGATTTGTGAAATCACGAAGTCTGAAACTCTGAATCGACGAAAGAGTCACGTTCATAACCATTGGAGAGCCAACCTTTGTTGAACACATCAGGGTTCGACATTTCGGTAGTTTCGAAGATAAGAGGTCGGGGTTCTTTACTCCAAAATTCTCGAAGTCATGAAACATGACACAACTGTAGAGGAGGATGTGGCCAAAGATTTCGGCAATTCGGCATTTTGGGTTTCAGTGGTCGTAGAGACAGGAAACTCGACAATAGGAATCACGATATCGCGAAACCCAAAATCCTGATTTAGCAAAGGGCACGATCATATTTTGGTCAAGAGATTAGGGTGATTTCTTGTGTTTAATCACGTGAGCATACTCATAAGGACCTGTGGAAAAACACCATTGTGTGTGTGTGGGATTCTCTATGGGGAATCGAAGAGTCAATTTGACTCAAGGGGGCAGGTTTAGAATGATCCTGTGCGGATCTTGGCCCAAGGGTCGGGGTCTGCACCATTCCTGCTTAGTTTCAGTTGGTCTTTAAGAATGAAGATGAATATGAGAAATTTTCCAGGTCCAAGAAGGTTTGGAGTCCAGCATATACAATAGTGGTGGATTTGTTGAGATCAGTCTCCAAGTGGGAGATTGTTGGTTGTGGAGCCTGTTTATCTTCCTGATTCAGAGGTCTTTTTTTTCATCCGTGTTTATACCCCATGAATACTTTACACCCCAAAATTATGTACACCCCTCCACAAGGAGGAGTGAAAGGGGGACCCTCCCATCCTGCGGGGTCCAGGGGAAAGCAGGTCGATGGTGGGGATTCAGGGGTGAAGCCCCTGAAGGAAAATTTTCCTTGTAAATGTATATTGTAATTTCATTGTAAATATGGACCGTTCATTATAAGGTCACAGATCTAATGGTAGAAATTATGTTAGGGTTTTTTCTCTAGAAGGCAACCCTCTGTTATGAGGGAAATGTATTGCGGCTATGCATTATGGCGAAAATGATTTTCTGAGATAGGAGATTGTGAGAGAAAGAAGAGGAAGTTACAATGGGTTTTGATGTAGGTTTTATCCCTTCATTTGCTGGATAATAATAAAGGAAGGACCTAAAAATTTCTCTAGTGGACATAGCCCACACTAGGTGAACCACGTAAATCTGTGTCTCTATTGTAATGTGTATCTTCTGTGTTTTGTTTCTGCATTTGTTTTATTTTATTGCTCCGCGATCCTATTTTTCTAACAAGCCCTTTTTGATAAGAAAGCTAAAGACATGGATTTTCTTCCTGGAGATTTAGTATTAAAATGGGAATCTGGAAAATAAGATGCAGGGAAACATGGGAAATTCGATCATCTAGGGTTTGGACCCTTCAAAATTGCAGTTGCTAAGGGAAAAAACACGTTCTCACTCGAATATATTAATGGATATATTCTTGAGGCTGCTATCAATGGGCATTATCTAAAACATTTCATGCAGTAGTTACTTTTTAGATTTCCATTGTATATATCGGATTGGATTGACATTGGCAATTTTAATTTTCCATTTTTCTTTTCTTTTTGAAAATTATGTAAGTGATTTTATTAATTGTTGTAAATATTTTTATGATCGTTTGACTTCATTTTAAAAATAAATTTAGAAAAAGAAAAATAAATTGCATTGTAAAATAAAATTCATTCAGTAGCTAATCAAGATAATACAAAGAATATATTAAAAGCTTCTTGAGGACTGCTGGAACAAAAAACATATTCAACATGTATCATCTCTATTCTACAAGATTATCTAATATTTTGTATTTCATTCATTTTGCAAAATAGATCTTGTTGAACATGAGATGAGGCTAAAGAAAAACTTGACACTCGTCTTTTCGTCTTTTTGATTTCTCTAAAAACAAGTGATAAAGAAAAAATATTCCTTGTCAAAAATTCAAAAGAAAAATAAGGTATGAGTTCCTATTCTTCTTTATAGTTCGAATAAAATCTAAAAATTGATTGACATAAATGCGAAGACTGTTTTTCTCATGATGATGTTATCACCTGATCTAAAAATTGGAGATGTAGAAAAATATAACTCAAAGTGTCATTATGTTCAATTCTAAAGCCATATTTGGTATTAAAAATAAAAATAATAATAAATAAACTCGAAAGAAATCTGAACAATTATAATAACTATGGGATAAAGCATAGTAAAAGGTTATATTTAATATACAAACTTGTGTGGGATTAGGACATTTTTTATTCAGATCCTCTGAATCCTTGGTTTGGTTATTTCTTCATCTCCCCAAGTTCTTTCCACTCCATATTTTCTTTCTCCTTTTTCATCCTTTTAGTCTTCATAGAAATAAAGATACTTAGCCTAACTCCGAAAACTCAAAAGAATATTTTCAAAACAAGATAAGGAGAAAATTTTTACGTTCATTTGATTTTAATTGAAAACCTATGTCTAGGATAATCCTAATAATTTTAGCTCTAATATCAAATTTTAAACTGACAAAATCACTCAAGGTTTATCCCTGAAATGATTCTTAAAAAAAAACTTCTCCTATAGGAGAAGGTGTACTGAAAATTGGAAGAAAGTTAGTTTCAGAGTATTCTTAAAATTATAGACAGACCTTTTTCATTTTAAAGATTTTAAACAGATATCATCCCTTGTATGTTACATACAAATTGATTTCCCCCACTTCAAAATGTTAAAATCCTAGACATATGGTGAAAGTAAATTCATAATTCGATTGCCCCCATATTTTCTAAAAGAGATGATGAAAGGAAATTCATATATTAATTTCCCTCATCTCAGTGAAAAGGAAATTCATTAATTGAAGTGGTGAAATAAAATTAAATAGGAGAAGTAGATAAATTCACATGGGTATTGAACATGCTCACTGGAAGTGAAGAAATATCTATGATATCTGTAAGGCTGTCATACATATCTATATATCATACTCTTTTATCTAGTTCTCTTTCAATGATATTTACATCCTGAACCAACTAGGGATTCCCTAAATAAATATGTTACATCTGCTTAACCTTGAAGTGAACAAAGTCGGTCGAAGCATGATATTTTAGTTAGAGTTACTTTGATTATCTTAAACAATTATGAAATCAATTTTAAGAAAGAGAAATATTTATTATCCTAACTTGAGATCAATCATTAAGTGTGCTTTAAATATTTTGGATTTAGATGAGTTCATTTTTTCTATGTATGATTAATACTAAATAAAACCAGAAAATGTTTTTCAAATAAAAAAAAAAAAAGTAACGCAATAATAAATCCATTTACCCAATAAAGGCACCTGATCTACTATTCTTTCATGCCTCACAGGGAGCCACAATCCCTAGATGGAGCCTATGTTAGAACCCTTAGAATTTTTGAACATTTGTTTCTGCCTCTTAGGAATAAAATTTCACCAAAAAACTTAGGAAATTGCCTTTTAATTAAATAAATCATTGGTCAGTATGTATTAATAACACACTTACAATATCGTCCATCAATGAGTTGCACTAAGTTGATCAAACGATTCTTTTGATCTCCGGGATATAAAAGCTGCCTGAATTTTAAAAAGAAAACCTTTAACGGTCACTTCGGAGCTTCGTGCTTTAGGAGTTTCAAGAAATCTAAACAACAAAAACCTTGAATCTACGAAGTTCCGAAGACATTTCCCCATGATAATTTCTAAAAGGACTTACTGATGAAGTCATAGGACACGTAAAATTAAATATTTTCTTGGGCTGACACGTGGCACTTATTTTTAACATTTGTATCAAATTATTCACATGATTTCAAGTGACAAGTGTCACCCCTCCCTTCTTGACATGTCACTAAGAATGACATCATCTCTGCCACATCACTCCGGGAGTTTAAACAAATATTGGCTTCACAACCACCGAAGTATCAAAGTGTCATAGTTTTGGATATCACAAAAAAAAAATGGTTTGAAAGAGTTAATAAAACATTTAAAAAATTTAATTAATCATAATTATGTATTAATTAATCACTCCAAAAATTCGTTCTTCGATAGATTTATCTTGTGCTACATCCAAAACTCATGAACATCGAACCACACTTTTAAACAAATGAACTCCTGGAGCTTCGGAGCTCCGGAGCTCTGAAGCCCCTAAATATATATAATGGCTCGAACGTTTACTGCAAGAATTCGGACTTCGAAAGATTTCTATCATCCTCCATCCAAAACCCCCGAATACCAAACTTCCGAAGTACTTAAGGCTAATAGAATGTTTAAAGAAAAAATAATTAAAACATAAAATATATTAATTAGAGATTAACTTCTCTAGGAGTTCGTCCTTCGGGAGATTTCTTCCCACTTACATTCAAAACCTTCAAACGTCGAACCGCCAAAGTATAAATGACATTTATGATTGGATAAAGTTAAATATTCGAGTAAATATCATGATTTTCCAGGTAATAAATTCCATTATATTTTTAATAATCTCTCTGTCAGTAAATCAATATGAAGATTGACAGACTTTATGAATAAAACATTCTGAATCTAAAGTCATTTTACCATTTGCAATTAGAATTTTTCATTCAGTAAGTAAGAGATTACATACTTCTTTTGTTTCAGGAAGATTAATTTCATTTCCCTGAGGATTATGGTGCGACACAAAGTTGCGAAAAGGCAAGATGCATCAACAGATGATTCCAATCCAAACACAGACATTTTATCAGACACCACTTCATGAATTACAGACTCCATCAAGTCTTGGAAGAAGGTCTACAATATCTTAGAACATGAGATTATTATCCGTTCCGACGATTTTTCCAAGGAAGAAGACAAGTTCTTCTTAGTCAAGCTCAAATTGGTACAACAATCGAAACTGCACATGATTGTTGCACAACCTAAGATTATACCCTATAATGATATGATAAGATGGGCTCTGGAGCACATTGAAATTCAAACTAGAAGTATTATCAGTTACCAAAAGACCTCCGTCAGCTCTTTTCGACTGGAGGACCTACAAGTAATGTATAAACTTTCTTCTACACCCAAATATAATTACAATGTAGCATTTCTTCTGGATTTTGAGAGAAAGAATGCACTCAATATGACAGATTTGGTCATGATATAATCAAGACCTGGTGGGGAAATCCCACCAAGTTCAAAACCGACGCTCATTGTATGTATTCCAAAGCGTCCTTGGATTCTCATATCTTATATATAGCCATGATGCTTTATCATTTATTTGGGAGAAAAAACTTTGCACATTTCTCAGTTGAGTGGGTGTTTATAATGAATGAAGTGATCGAAGGCTATGTTTTCAACTGGGAAAAAATGTTGTGGAAAAACCTGGCTAAGGAGGTTGTTGAGTACCAGTCGTTGAAATCAAAGTTGCAACCTACTCCTTTTTACATGTATGTATACATCATGGATTCCATTTTCTTCATGACCCCATTTCCCCTGATGAACTGGAGTTGGACCAAAACTAGTTCTTAGCCTATACATTTCTACCACTCCAAACTATGGGAAGAAAATACTAAATATTTCTTTTATGAGATCTTTCACAACGTAGTGGTACCTATTCATATAGCTATCTATGGCCACTCGTCGCCCCGGATTTCAGAGAAGATTATGTGAAACTCAGGCACATTTGCAGATTGGTACATTGAAGAGAACTTCTCTTACATTAGAGTGTTCAGTTGCTCCATTCCTCCTCATTCCCTTCCAAAAATTTTAACTGACAGGTTGGTGTGTCGAGAAGTGTCATACCAAACAGTAGCAGGAGGAATCACTAAGGAATTGAAAGCGGCTCATAAAAAGGTATGGCCAAATTTTCCCATCCAGGTTGGTATGTTCACATTGTTAGATTTTGGTCATACCAAAGCTGAGGCTGCAGCCTTGGAAGATGTCAAATTAGTTGACATCGAATTCAAAATACATGATCCACATAAGGTGGTAGAGAATCATTTGGCTCAATTCAACATGAAAAGATGCATCCATGAAGAGTCTTCTTATGATGAGCTTTTCAGGGGAGCTAGATCCTATCAAGATGTTCTAAATAGTTTTTAGACTCTGCCTCGTGGCCAACAAGATGGTTTCCTTAGCTTCCAAAAGTATAGAAGAAACAACTTGCCTAATATTATACAAGGAGAGTCAAGGCCCATTCCATATTCACAGGAAGCTAAATCCATAGAATCTCAGCCAAGTTTCTCCACTGAGAACAAAACTGGAGAAGTATTGAAGACTTCAAACGGATTATTTAAAGAGAAAAAAAAATCACTGCTACGTCTACATGATCAACATATATTATCCCACTTTGAATCTGTCATGAGGAAGGGACAAGTTTTTACCCCTTCAACAACATTTACTTCTATTGGCATCCCAAGCACAACAGGTCCAAAAGGATCCACCGCAAGTATCTCTCCTATTCCCTCATTAACTCCTCTAGCAAGTAGTTTTGAAACTCCTTGTTCAGAGGTCGTTCACATAGATGAACTTACTCCTGTATTTCCTGAATAAATTCCTCCCTCAAGTTTCTTTTTCAACAAGAAAATGAAAGCTATTGTAAATAAACAATATTAGAAAAAAGATGGAGTAGTTACTAAAAGGCAGAAAATAGTGTATGATGGAAAAGGCCAAAAGGATCACGAGTTTTCCAAGGAGGTTGTAGATTCACTAGGGGCCTTCACCACTGCCAACTAATGGTCAGTGGATAATCTGACCAAGCAAGTGCAACAAAAATCTCTCTTGGTGGAACAATTGCAGAATGAAATGAAAAGAACAGAACATGTTGTCAGGAGACAAATGAATCATGACATAGGGAAAATCAGGTTAACTTATCAATAGAAAATGAAGCAGTTACAGAAGAAACTCGAGTTGATTTACCAAAATTCACATACCACAAAATCCATGATTACTCAATAGGACATTCTGATAGAACAGATGCAAGCCATATTATTCCTAATGGAGAACACAACAATAGACATCACTGCTTTCAAAGCACAAGCATCTGAAATCAATGAGAAGTTGGAAGCAATCCAACATGATCTATATCAAAAGGTGGATACTATTCATAAATACTATTAGGCAATAAATAATTCTCTGAAAAGTATTTATGTGAAAGAAAAGGATGCTAGTGTGGCTAGATACAAGTTTCAAGAATTCATTATACGGAGGCAGAAAGCCAATATCCCTGGTCTCACCCCTTTCTCACAATATGAACAACTAAAGGGTGAAATGGCCTTGAAAGTTTGGGAGACAAACCTATAAGAAAGAAAGAAGCTTTCTAGAGAGAAAAAAGGAGACTTGTCTGAATACCATGTCTTCTGTAGAAAAAAAATTGGTTGAATTTGAAGGAAATGATATCTCATAGGAACTTGGGCAGATCGAAATAGAAATGAATAAGGAAAACTCCAGAAAAAATAAGTAAAATATTCAATCTCTCATCCAATAGATGAATCAGATTGATTTGCTCAATATAATGAGTTGTTGGTGAAGCATAATTTATAGTATCAAATTATAGCCCAAGCAGTAAAGAAGATCCAAGAGAAGCTACCACTAGTACACAAGAAGGTGTTTTCCTTCAAATTGAATGAGAACATTGAACCTTCGATATTTCTGGTAGCCTTGATGGATATATGTACCCAGTTCAATGAATAGAGGAAAGAAAGTGCGGCTGGGAGCATATGAAGAACCAACACATCAAATCATAACTTAACAATATCTGCATTTTATTTTTCCATTTGGATTGTATTCTATATGTAGAGAATATATTGTGGAAAGTCTAACAACTCTAGTTGAGACAATTTTTGTATAAATAGATAGATCTTAGATCTATTCCTGGCTTCTTCTGGCCTAATGTAAAAGAGAGAACCTATCGAATATTAATACAAGAGAAGACATAGATTCTAAGCTTTGTTTCATTTGAGTTATGTGTTTTCCATCTGCTTCCATCTCTTATTATATTCCTTCTATAGTTCTTGAAGAGTGAATGATTACAATTTAGTAATACATCTACCGTGATATTAATACATCAGAAGTCCATTTAGTTACATTTTTTCCTTTGTTCTTACTGTGAGTAAAAACAAGGCCTTGGACGTCATAATACGACGTTAACAACCTGTGATCTATGTGAATTGTTGCATTGTTAACCTTCTTTCAAGGTTACATATTCTATTTTTCTTCTACTACAAATGAGGTAAGACTTATTTGTAGTTGATACCTTGCTTTATTTTAATAGCTTATTCAATAATTTCAATATCATTTGAAATTAAATTTACGATTCAGATAATGTGATACTACCTCTCTACTGTCTTATCATAAATTTCACTTAAAGTTACTTCTCAAA
>JASDQU010095132.1:0-21813 GCA_032191745.1 Picea mariana | reverse complement strand
TATATTGTTGTTGTTGTTTTTATTTGTGCTTGTAATATACATTTGAAATGTTATGATTGCTACAAAGATTAAAATTTAAAAAATAACAAGAAAAATAAAAAGATAAGTTATAAGTACCTGGTATGATAATGTGTTCATGATTATATCTTTGCATATTAACTTTGTCTTTGTTCTCCTTATTTGTATCTATAATATAGAATTAATATGTTATGAATTGTGACAACAAATAAAATTCACCAAAGAACAAAACATGTATAGTACCTGATTTGTCATATTCTTGATTATATTTTTGTTTCATATCCACTTGATCAATGTCTTTGTTCTCTTCGCTCGTCACTATAATAAACATAACAAATGTTATAAATTGTGACAATGAATAAAATTGTTTAAATGACTAAACAACCTATGAATCATGCTAGTTTTGTGGCACATTCCCTTTATCATTGTATTTCAACATATGAAATGATATGAATTGTGATAATGAAAACAATTATAAAAAGCAAGAGAAACAACAAAACAAGTTAAGTACATGATATTGTATTGTGATCTATCAATGGGTTTTCCATCTCCATCATTTCCTTCTCCTTTTTTTGATTAATGTCGTTGTTCTTACATTTCCCTATAATAGACATACAAAAATGTTATTAAATGTGGCAATTAGATCAAATTTCAAAATAACAAGAAAAACAACTAGACAAATTGTGTACCTATTATGGTATCTTCTTCTCTTTTTATTTCCAACTCCAAGCTTTTTTCAGCATTGTGCACACTATATTGATTATTCATTTCTTGCACAATGTCATCATTCTCTATTTCATAATCTCCATCAATATTCATAGTAGTAAACAAATTGTGTATATAAGAATTCTAAACAACATATAATCCTAAGAATTACAAGATAAATAACAAAAGAAGTGCAATACCTGAATTTTCCAACAAATTATTAGATCTTGGATTTGTCAATTGAAATGATTTGTGATTATTCAACACAGTTATCCTTTTTGACTATGTTTGTACAACGTATGCAATTATTCTTCTATGTGTATAACATGCCTTGATTAAATTTGTCCCCATATAAAGAAAAATAATCACTGCTACATCACTACATTGTTGGTGCATTTCCAATAAACCCACCCAGAAATTAAAATTTCTCTCATTTTCATCAATGATGTCTTCAAAATTGTGAGAGTACCTGGAAGCTTGAAATTTTTTTTATTCTAAAGTATAGAAATGTATAGTTAAAACTATATCATAACTATAACTATTTTGTGTCTCATAGACATAATTTCCATTAGTCATTTTATAGTTGAACTTGGAATTATTTATAGAAATTTCCATAACTTGGCATACATCATTGCAGGACCAAATTTCTACTAAGATGACTATAGTAAAGTCATTCAGCTCATTTTTTTGGATCAAAAATTGAAACAACTCAATATAATAACTCTTGTGGAATGGTTCTTTTTTCAAATCCAACGTATCTCAAACAATAAGGTCATTACATAATATTGGCTGCAACTGAGAAGAAAAAGAGTGCAAAAGTGTTGACAAAAGAACAGGGCTTCCAAAAAGACAACCGAATTCAAAATTGTTGTCAACTTGTTGAATGCTTGTCTATGAATCTATTATTTTGTCAAGGACTCCACATGCTTGTTGAGAAAGGGACTCTATTTTTGTATTTCATGTTCCTTTTATATAAATAGACCCTGCCACAGTCTTACAGAAGTGGGAAAACATGATATCATTAATTTCATAATGCTCGAGAATATTGGATGTGGTAAGTGTCTTCTCATTTAATTTCTCATCATGACTTTGACAATATGTAACCATTGCATCCAAGATTGTTCTATTGGTTTTCAATTTAGAACAATAATCTTTTAATTTTATGGCACTGGTTGGATAGTTTGGTGGAATAGAAAACCAAATGGTTCCATCCAATAGCTTATTTGCTACAGAAGCAATTTCTTCGGTGCGTAGTCCCTGAAGGGGACAAAGAGAAGCAGTTGTCAAACTCTGTAGACTATTTGTCTTGTAGTTCTCAAAACCAAGTTGACTCGGAGAACACTTTAATGTGCCTAATTGGTAACAAGTAAAAACAATGTCCCATTTACCCCATGTAGGTTGATCAATATATAAGAGAACCCTTTTATCAACAAAATTTGTAATTGGACAATCGAAGAATGAGCACAACATTTCATCATCAACCTGTTATATATATATATATATATATATAATAAAAATTCAATGTAGATATGAAAATATAAGATACATTTTGAAATTAAATACGTGCAATTTATATCTAATGAGAATTCTTTCTAAATATGAAAATATATGATATATATTATCAACTTAGATAAGTCACAATGTTTAACCATCTATTTAAAATAGAGAGAATCATAAGAACAAACAATAGAGTGCAAAAATAATTAAAAGTACATACTTTGTCTTATCAACTTAGATAAGTCACAATGTTTAATCATCTATTTAAAATAGAGAGAATTATAATAATAAACAATAGAGTGAAAAAATAATTTAAATTACATACCTTGTATTTCGTTGTCTTAGAATTTCCAATCCTCCTTTTCTTTAATTTGTCATTGGCAATTAAGAAATATCTTGCAGACCGCATACAATCAATGAATGGAGTTTTGTAGAACACCATGTTTGCAGAATTTAGTTGACAACAAATACGAATCACCACAATGGGTTCAACTGATGGATCCAAGAATCGAGCATTACGTTCTTTATACTTTCTCTTTTCCTCCACAAATACACTATATTTAGGATTTCCTAAAATTTCTTTAGCTTCTTGAGTGGTGTGTTGGCCATCAACTATCCAAAAGTTTATGTTTTCAGCATCTATATCTATCTCATTTAAAATTTTTATAGGGTTTTCCAATGGATCAAACTCATTGATATTGAATGGAATCAGAAGAGCATCAGGCAATGATGTTTGAAATTTCTCCAGAAATGATTTCAGTAATACTTGAACATTTGAATCATCTCATGATCTCAATTTAAAGACTTTAGGGGATTCCCTACATCTTTCAACATCCAGCTTTCTGCTGAAGGTACTTGAAAATAAATAACATTGCTTGAATGTTGCATGAATTTCATCACATTGGTCTGCAAGTTTCACTGTCTGAGATTCAACTTTCCTAGCTTTCTGAAAATCTGTTGCAGGTTTGAAATCACTTTCTACAATGCTCTCTTCCAAGTTACTTAAATATAGTCTCCTCAAAGCAAGTAATTGATCATCAAGTTTATCGTCTGGTATTTTGTTAGGTAGTTTACCTTTTTGCTGCAAATAAAGAAGCACAGATGATGTTTGTTTACATCTCAGATAGCAGTATTTTAGAACAACAGTGATATGTTCTAAAAGATCTATGCAGCTCTTTAAACCAGATTTAGTGAAGATTTCATAACTATCCAACTTGAACATTAAATTTTTATTATATTTGGGAACTCCTTACTTAAAGATTCAATCAAATATGGTCTAAATTTGGTGTAATCCACTTGACAAGAAACCAATTTTACTTCACTTTCTTTAATAACCTCCAATTGAAAATTGATGTGACTCTCATTGTCAGCATAGCAATTCACAATTATTCCCAATATATCTTGATATTTTCCATCTATGAATCAAAATGGATACATATCCAGAAACATATTCATGGGTGTTTCTATTTGAACATGCCAATCATCCACAAAATCATAGTTGTTGGATGTATTGTACTTCATAATCATTTCAAAAGTAGAAGTCAAAATTGTTGTTGAAACTGCAATTTCAGTAGCAAGAGTTTTTTTGTTTTTTCGATGATGGTTGTAACATTTTTCTTGCTTTAGAGTCGAGGGACTCTGAAAACAATAATAAGAAATTGTTATCATAAATCACAATGAAATTATAATTACAAATTTTATCATACAATTTTCTATCAAAATTTGAAAGGACCATCCAATCTGACCATCTTTAAAGGAGTATAAATAATAATATAAAAAACCATATGAATTGGAGGAGGCATCATTTGTGTATCAATTGCTTTCTTTTTTTTCTTCAATGCTTTACATGGAATTTCAAATGCGCTACATTCCATAGTTTCTGAAAACAATAGTTAAAAATTTGTCTATAATTTCAAATGGATGGAAAAAAACATGCAATAACAAACATTACTAAAGATCCTTATAATATATCATTTTCGTTTACATGCACAAGAACAAATACATTTATGTCCTATGCAAGCTACCCACATAATGATATAATAAAATTCATCTGGTGTCAAATTGAATACGAATATTATCTAACTATTTGTAAATGAGTATAAGTTATATTTAAAAATGTCATACCAACTACAAGAGACTTATGATGTGTCATATTTGCATTCACTTTTTTCCTCGATGCCTTCGTCTGAATTTCAGTTGCACCGTAGTTCTTAGCATATGAAAATATTGTAAAATATAATATTACAATAATTTCAAAAGAATTAAAAGAACATGAATTAAAAAATACAATTGTTTTCCATAACATCCCACTTCATATATATGCACAACAACATGGAAGTCCATATCATAAACAACCTTACTACAAGAAAAACAATAGCTCAAAATTCTTCAATCAACATTCATACACTAGCATATTGTCTAACCATTTGTAACGAAGTTTAAACTTATTTTGAAACTGCCATACCATGATTTTTCTTTTTTCTTGGATAATTCTTTTGAAATTCCACTCACTTCATAGTCCATGATTTCTGAAAATAAAAATAAAAAACTATTACCACAACTTGAAATTATTGAAAACAACATAAATTTATAAATATTATCATTTCTTGCGACATTGTGCTTGTAACAAAATGAACAAGAAATATGACAATCATTTGAACAAATATATTGCTAGAACATGAATTGAATCATTTTGATTGTTCACGGAGGAAAGCTAGCACCCACTAGCTTTCCTTCTAGCAGAAGTGCATTGCCAACAACAACATTATATAGTGAAAGAAAACTAACTACTGCTTGATTTCCATCTAAGAAAGGAACAAGTGTAAATCTTATGACAATGTCATATTTGAATACAATTATTCTTTCATAGTCATAGATCTTCTTCGCTCTCTCTAGAGATGATAAAAAGACGTCTCAAAAAACACCATTCCACGGTGGTGGAAAGGTAGCACGTGCTAGCTTTCACTTTTTCACAAGCACAAACACATCCCGAACAACATAATTCCACTGTGGTGGAAATCTAGCGCGTGCTAGCTTTCCCTCTTACACAAGCACAAGATAATCTTGAACAACATCATTATACCCTAAGAAAAATCTAGCACGTCCTAGCTTTCTCTCTCGCACGAGCACAAGCACATCACGAAGAACATCATTACATCGTAAGGAAAAGCTAGTGTGTGCTAAGTTTCCCTCTTGGAAAAGCACAAACACATATTGAACATCATTCCACCATGGGAGAAAGCTAGTGCATGCTAGTTTTCCCTCTTGCAGAAGCACAAGTGCATCTAGAACAACATCATTCCATAATGGGGGAAAGCTAACACATGTTATCTTTCTGTCTAACACAAATACATCTCAGACAACATCATTTCACCGTGGGGGAAAGCTAGTACGTGCTATCTTTCCCTATTGCACAAACACAAGTGCATATTAAACATCATTCCGCAATGGGGAAAAGCTGGCGCGTGCTAGCTTTCCCTATTACACAAGCACATGTGCATCTTGAAAAACATCATTCCACCATGGGGTAAAGCTAAAGTATGCTAACTTTCCTTCTTGCAAAAGCACAAGTGCATCTCGAACAACATCATTCAAGCATGTGAGAAAACTAGTGTGTGTTATCTTTCTCTCTTGCATAAGAATAAGCGCATCTCGAAAAAAATCATTCCACAGTGAGGGAAAGCTAGTGCATGCTAGCTTTCCGTTTGCACAAGTACAAGAAAATTTGGGACATCATCACTCAATTGTGGGGGAAATCTAACGTGTGCTAGTTTTCAGTCTTGTATAACCATAAGCACATTTAGAAGAACATCATTCCACCCTAGGGGAAAGGTAGCACATGCTAGATTTCCCTCTCTCACAAACACAAACGCATCTCGAACAACATCATTCCGCTGTAAGAAAAAGCTAGTGTGTGCCACAAATGCATCTCAAACATCCTTCCACTGTGGGGGAAAGCTAGTATGTGCTAGCTTTCACTCTTGGAAAACCACAAATGCATCTAAAACATCATTCCACTTTGGGGGAAAGCTAACACGTGATAGATTTTCATCTTGCACAAGCATATCTCGGACAACATCACTCCATCGTGGGGGAAAGGTAGTGTGTGCTAGCCTTCCCCATTGCACAAGAACAAGTGCATATAGAACAACATCATTCCACCATGAAGGAAATCTAGCATGTGCTAGCTTTCCCTCTTGCACAAACATATGTGCATCTCAAACTACATTGTTCCATTGTGGGGGAAAGGTAGTGTGTACTAGCTTTCCCTCTTACACAAGCACAAGAATCTCTCGAAAAATATCATTCTAGCGTGGGGGAAAGCTAGAGCATGCTATATTTATCTCTTGCACAAGCATAAGCACATCTCCAACAACATCATTCCACCGTTGGGGAAAGCTAGTGCGTGCTAGCTTTCCTCTTGCACAAGCACAAGAAAATATAAAACATAATCATTCCACCATGGAAGAAAGTTAGTGCATGATAGATCTTCCTCTTTTACAAACACAATCACATATCAAAGAACATCATTCCACCCTAGGGGAAAGCTAGTGTGTGCCCTTCTCGCACACACACAAGCGCATATCGAAGAACATCACTCCACCATAAGGAATAACCAGTGTGTTCTAACTTTTCCTATTGGACAAGAACAACATCATTCTATCCTAGGGAAAAGTTAGCGCGTGCTAAATTTCCCTCTTGCGTGCTAAATTTCCCTCTTGCACAAACACAAATGCATCTCAAACAACATAATTCCACTGTAAGGAAAAGCTAGTGTGTGCTAACTTTCCCTCTTGGACAAGCACAAATGCATCTTGAACATCATTTCACCATGGGGAAAGCTAGCACACATTGGTTTTCCCTCATGCACAACCACAAGAGCATATAGAGAAACATCATTCCACCATGGAAGAAAGCTAATACGTGCTATCTTTATGTCTTGCAGAAGCACATCTAGGACAACATCATTCCATCGTGGGGGAAAGCTAGCGCATGCTAGATTTCCCTCTTGTACAAGAAGAAGTGCATATCAAACAACATCATTCCACATTGTAGTAAAGCTAGTGCATGCTAGTTTTCCCTCTAGCACAAGCGCATATCAAAGAACATCATTCCACCTTCGGGGAAAACTAGTGTGTGCTAACTTCCCTATTACACAAGCAAAAGTGCATCTCGAACAACATCATTGCACCGTAAGTAAAAACTAGCATGTGCTAACTTTCCCTCATGGATAAGCACAAACACATCTCGAACATCATTCCATCATGGGGGAAAGCTAGCATGTGCTAACTTTCTATTTTGCACAACCACAAGCGCATCTAAAACAACATTATTTCAGTGTGGGGGAAAGCTAACGCGTGCTATCTTTTCCATATTGCACAAGCACGTCTCGGACAACATCATTCCACTGTGGGGGAAAACTAGCACGTACTAGCTTTCCCTTTTGTACAAGCACAAGTGCATATCAAACAATATCATTCCTCCAGGGGGGAAAGCTAGCGCATGATAGCTTTCCCTCTTGCATAAGAACAAGTGCATCTCAAACAAGATCATTCCACCATGGGGGAAAGCTAGCGTGTAGGGGAAAGCTAGCACATACTATCTTTCCCTCTTGCACAAGCACAATTGCATCTCGAACATCATTCTAGCATAGGGGAAAGTTGGCGCGTGCTACCTTTCCCTCTCGCACAAGTACAAACACATCTCAAACAACACAATTCCACTGTAAGGAAAAGCTACTGTTTGCTAACTTTCCCTCTTGAACAAGCACAAATGCATCTCGAACATCATTTCACCATGGGGGAAAGCTAACATGTGCTAGTTTTCCCTCATGCACAACCACAAGAGAATCTAGAACAACATCATTCCACCATTGAAGAAAGCTAATGCATTGTAGCTTTTTGTCTTGCACAAGCACATCTCAGACAACATCATTCCATCATGGGGGAAAGCTAGTGCGTGCTAGCTTTCTCGCTTGCACAAGAACAAGTGCATATCAAACAACATCATTCCACCTTGGAGTAAAGCTAGTGCATGCTAGTTTTCCCTCTTGCACAAGCACATATCAAAGAACATCATTCCACCTTCGAGGAAAGCTAGTGTGTTCTAGCTTCCCTATTACACAAGCACAAGTGCATATCAAACAACATCATTCCACCGTAAGTGAAAACTAGCATGTGCTAACTTTCCCTCATGAGCAAGCACAAACACATCTCGAACATCATTCCATCGTGGGGGAAAGCTAGCACGTGCTAAATTTATGTTTTGCACAACCAGAAGCACATCTAAAACAACATTATTTCAGCATGGGGGAAAGATAACGCATGCTAGCTTTCCATATTGCACAAGCACATCTCGGACAACATCATTCCACCATGGGGGGAAACTAGCACATACTAGCTTTCCCTTTTGCACAAGCACAAGTGCATATCAAACAATAGCATTCCACTGTGGGGGAAAGCTATCACGTGATAGATTTCCCTCTTGCCCAAGCACAAGTGCATCTCAAACAACTTCATTCCACCACGGGGGAAAGCTAGCAAATGTTATCTTTCCCTATTGCACAAGCACAATTGCATCTCGAACATCATTCTAGCATAGGGTAAAGTTAGCGCGTGCTAACTTTCCCTCTTGCACAAGAACAAACGCATCTCAAACAACATCATTCCATCATGGAGGAAAGTCCGTGCATGTTATCCTTCCCTCTTGCAAAAGAATAAATGCATCTCAAACAACATCATTCAACCCCAGGGGAAAGCTAGCGCGTGCTAGCTTTCCCTCTCGCAGAAGTACAAGTGCATCTTGAACAAAATCATTCCACCATAAAAAAAAGTTAGCGTGTGCTAAATTTTCGTCTTTCATAAGCACAAAAGCATCTCGAACATCATTCCACCGTGGGAGAAAACTAGCACGTGCTAGTTTTCCCTCCTGCACAACCACAAGCACATCTAGAACAACATCATTCCACTGAGGGGGAAAGATAACACATGTTAACTTTTAATATTACACAAGCACAAACACATCTCGGAAAACATCATTTGACTGTGGGGGAAAGCTAGCTTTCCCTCTTGCTCAAGAAACGGTGCATATCAAACAACATTCCACTGTCGGGGAAAGGTAGCCCATGCTAGCTTTCCCTCTTGCATAAGAACAAACACATCTCCAACAACATCATTCCACCATAGAGTAAAGCTAGCATGTGCTAGTTTTCCCTCATGCACAAGTATAAACGCATCTGGAACATCATCATTCCACCGTGGGGGAAAGATAACATGTGCTAGCTTTCTCTCTTTCACAAGAACAAGTGCATATCAAACAACATCATTCCACCATGGGGTAAAGCTAACGCGTCCTAGCTTTCCCTCTTGCGCATGCACAAGTGCATATCGAACAACATCATTACACTGTGGAAAAATGCTAGAGAATGTTAGCTTTCCCTCTTCCACAACCATAGGTCCATCTCGAACAACATCATTCCACCATGGGAAAAAGATAATTTATGTTATGTTTCCCTATTGCACAAGCATAGATGCATCTCCAACACCATTCCACCATAGAGGAAATCTAGCGCATCCTAGCTTTCCCTCTTGCACAAGTACAACCACATCTGGAACATCATCATCCCATTGTGGGGGAAAGCTAAAGCATGTTAGCTTTCCCTCTTGCTCAAGCACAAGCACATCTCGAAGAACATCATTCCAACCTAGGGAAAATCTAGTGTATGCTAACTTTCCCTCTTGCACAAACACAAATACATCTCAAACAATATCATTTCATCGTAACGAAAAGCTAGTGCGTGCTAAATTTCCCTCTTGGACAAGCACAAACGCATCTCGAACATCATTCCACCGTGGGGGAAAGCTATCGTGTGTTAGCTTTCCCTCTTTCACATGAACAAGTGCATCCAAAACAACACCATTTCACCATGGGGGAAAGCTAACGCGTGCTATCTTTTTATCTTCCACAAGCACATCTCAGACAACATCATTTCACCGTGGGGGAAAGCTAACACGTGCTAACTTTCCCTCTTGCACAAGCACAAGTGCATATCAAACAACATCATTTGCTATGGAGAAAAGCTAGTGCATGTTAGCCTTCCCACTTGCACAAGCACAAGCACATCTCAAAGAACATCATTCCACCATAGGGGAAAGTTAGTGCATCCTAGCTTTCCCTCTTTCACAAGCACAAGTCCATCTCTAACAAAATAATTCCACCATAAGGAAAAGCTAGCATGTGCTAAATTTCCATATTGCACAAGCACAAATGCATCTCAAACATCATTCCACCATGGGGGAAAGCTAGTGTGTGCTAGCATTCCCTCTTGCACAACCACAAGTGCAACTAGAACGACATCATTCCACCGTGGTGGAAAGTTAATCCATGCTATCTTTTCGTCTTACACAAGCACAAGCACATCTCAGACAACATCATTTCACCATGGGGGAAAGCTATCTTTCTTCTTGCACAAGCACAAGTGCATATCGAACAACATCATTCCACCGTGGGGGAAAGCTAGCGCATGCTAGCTTTCCCTCTTACACAAGCACAAGTGCATCTCGAATAAAATCATTCCACCATGGGGGAACATTGGTGCATACTATCTTTCTCTCTTGCACAAGCACAAACACACCTCCAACAACATCATTCCACCGTAGAGGAAATTTAGTGTGTGTTAGCTTTCCCTGTTGCAAAAGTATAAGTGCATCTGTGACATCATCATTTCACCATGGGAAAATCTATGTGGTGCTACCTTTCCCTTTTACACAAGTACAAGCGCATCTCGAAGAACATCATTACACCCTATGGGAAAGTTAGCACCTGCTAGCTTTTCCTCTCGAACAAACACAAGTGTATCTCAAACAACATCATTCCACCTTATGGAAAATCTAGTGTGTGCTAATTTTCCCTCTTGGACAAGTACAAATGAATCCCCTTCTTGCACAACCACAAGTGCATTGAGAAGAACATAATTTCATTGTGGGAGAAAGGTAATGCGTGTTAGCTTTCTGTCTTGCACAACCACATCTTGGACAACATCATTCCACCATGTGAGAAAGCTAGCACATCCTAGATTTCCCTTTTGCCCAAGCACAAGTGCATATCGAACAACATCATTCCACCATAGAGTAAAGCTAAAACGTGCTAGATTTCCCTCTTGCACAAGTTCAAACGCATCTCGAAGAACATCATTCCACACTAGGGGAAAATTAGTGCATACTAGCTTTCCCTCTTGCCCAAGAACAAGCGCATCTCGAAGAACATCACTCCACTACAAGAAAAATCTAACGTGTGTTAATTTTCCCTCTTGGACAAGCACAAATGCATCTCCAACATCATTCCACCATGGGAGAAAGCTAGCGCGTGCTAGTTTTCACTCTTGCACAACCACATGCACATCTAGAACAACATCATTCCATCGTGGGGGAAAGCTAATGTATGCTAGCTTTCCATATTGCACAAGCACATCTCAGAAAACATCATTCGAATGAGGGGGAAAGATAGCATGTGTTAGCTTTCCCTATTGCACAAGCACACATGAATATCGAACAACATCATTCTATCATGGTGGAAAGCTAGAGCATGTTGGCTTTCCCTCTTGCACAACCACAAGCCCATCTAAAACAACATCATTAGACCATGGAGGAAAGCTAAGACGTGCTAGTTTTCCATCTTACACAAGGACATCTCTTAGAGCATCATTCCACCATGGGGGAAAGATAGTTTGTGCTAGATTTCCCTCTTGCACAAGCACAAGTGCATATTAAACAACATCATTCCATCATGGGGGAAAGCTAACGCGTGCTAGCATTCCCTCTTGCATAAGCATGGGTGCATCTCGAACAATATCATTCCACTGTGGGGAAAAGATAACACGTGTTAGCTTTCCCTCTTGCACAAGCACAACCACATCTTGAACAAAATAATTTTAGTCTGGGGAAAGTTAACATGTGCTAGATTTCTCTCTTGCACAAGCATATGCACATATCAAGCAACATCATCCCACTGTGGAGAAAAACTAGAGCATGCTAGCTTTCCTTTTGCACAAGAAAAAGGACATCTCGAATAACATCATTCCACCGTGGGAGAAAGCTAGTGTGTGCTAGATTTCCCTCTTGCACAAGAACAAACACATCTCAAACAATATCAATCCACCATAGGTGAAAGCTAGCGCATGTTAGCTTTTCCTCTTGCACAAGAACAAATGCATCTCAAACAATAACATTCCACCATGGAGGAAAGCTAGCACGTGTTAGCCTTCCCTCTTGGAAAAGCATAAGTGCTTCTCGAAGAACATCATTCCACCCTAGGGAAAAGCTAGTGCGTCCTAGCTTTCCCTCTCGCATAAGCACAAATGTATCTCAAACAAAATCATTCCACCATAAGGAAAATCTAACATGTGCTAACTTTTTGTCTTGCACAAGCACAAATACATCTCGAACATCATTCCACTGTGGGGAAAGGATAGCACATGCTAGCTTTCCCTCTTGCACAATCACAAACACATCTAGAACAACATCATTCCACCGTGGGGGAAAGCTAGCACATGCTAGCTTTCCCTGATAGCTTTCCCTTCTTGCAAAGGCGCAAAAGCATATTGAAAAACATCCTTCGACCATGGCGGAAAGCTAGTGCGTGCTAGCTTTCCCTCTTGCATAAGCACAGGTGCATCTTGAACAACATCATTCCACCATGGAGAAAAAGTAGCGCATGCTAGCTTTCCCTCTTTTACAAGCACAAACGCATCTCCAACAACATCATTCCACCATAGAGGAAACCTAGCATGTGCTAATTTTCCCTCTTGCACAAGTACAATCACATCTGGAACATCATCATTCCACCATGGGGGAAAGCTAGCATGTGCTAGCTTTCCTTCTTGCACAAGCACAAACACATCTTGAACAACATCATTCCACCATGGGGGAAAGCTAGCGCATGCTAGCGTTCCCTCTTGCACAACCACAAGTGCATCTAAAAAAACATCATTCCACCATGGTGGAAAGTTAATGCATGTTAGCTTTTCATCTTACACAAGCACAAGCACATCTCGGACAACATCATTTCACCATGGGGGAAAGCTATCTTTCTTCTTGCACAAGCACAAGTGCATATCGAACAACATCATTCCACCGTGGATGAAAGCTAGCACGTGTTATATTTCCCTCTTGCACAAGAACAAGTGCATCTTCAATGAAATCATTCCACCATGGGGGAAAGTTGGTGCATATTATCTTTCTCTCTTGCACATGCACAAACACATCTCCAACAACATCATTCCACCATAGAGGAAAGTTAGTGTGTGTTATATTTTCCTGTTGCAGAAGTATAAGCACATCTATGACATCATCATTTCACCATGGGGAAAGCTATGACGTGCTACCTTTCCCTCTTACACAAGTACAAGAGCATATCGAAGAACATCATTACACCCTATGGGAAAGTTAGTGCCTGCTAGCTTTTCCTCTCGAACAAAAACAAGTGTATCTCGAAAAACATCATTCCACCTTATGGAAAATCTAGTGTATGCTAATTTTCCCTCTTGGACAAGTACAAATGCATCTCCAACATCATTCCACCATGGAGCAAAGCTAGTGCATGCTAGTTTTCTCTCTTGCACAACCACACATGCATCTAGAACAACATCATTCCATCATGGGGGAAAGCTAACACATGCTACCTTTCCATCTTGCACAAGCACATCTCGAAGAACGTCATTCCAATGAGGGGGAAAGCTTGTGTGTGTTAGCTTTCCCTATTGCACAAGCACAAGTGCATATCGAACAACATCATTCTATTGTGGTGGAAAGCTAGAGCATGCTAGCTTTCCCTCTTGCACAACCACAAGCCCATCTAGAACAACATCATTCAACCATGGAGGAAATCTAACACATGCTAGTTTTCCATCTTACACAAGGACATCTCTTAGAACATCATTCCACCTTGGTGGAAAGCTAGTGTGTGCTAGCTTTCCCTCTTGCACAAGCACAAGTGCATATCGAACAACATCATTCCATCATGGGGGAAAGCTAACGCATGCTAGCATTCTCACTTGCATAAGCACGGGGGCATCTCAAACAATATCATTCCACTATGGGGGAAAGCTAGTGCGTGCTAGCTTTCCCTCTTGCACAAGCACAACTGCATCTTGACCAAAATAATTTAAGTGTGGGGAAAGTTAACGTGTGCTAGATTTCTCTCTTGCACAAGCATAAGCGTATCTCAAACAACATCATTCCACTATGGAGGAAAACTAGCGCATGTTAGCTTTCCTCTTGCACAAGAACAAAGACATCTCGAATAACATCATTCCACCATGGGAGAAAGCTAGCATGTGCTAGCTTTCCCTCTTGCACAAGAACAAATGCATCTCAAACAATATCATTCCGCCATATATGAAATCTAGCGCGTGCTAGCTTTCCCTCTTGCACAAGAACAAATGCATCTCAAACAATATCATTCCACTGTGGAGGAGAGATAACACATGTTAGCCTTCCCTCTTGGACAAGAACAAGTGATTCTTGAAGAACATCTTTCCACCCTAGGGGAAAGCTAGTGCATCCTAGCTTTCCATCTCGCATAAGTACAAATGCATCTCAAACAAAATCATTCCACCGTAAGGAAAATCTAACATGTGCTAACGTTTTGTCTTGCACAAGCACAAATACATCTCGAACATCATTCCACCGTGGGGAAAGGATAACGCATGCTAGCTTCCCTCTTGCACAACCACAAACACAACTAGAACAACATCATTCAACCATGGGGGAGAGCTAATGCATGTTATCTTTCCGTCTCAGACAAGCATAAGCACATTTCAGACAACATCATTCCACCATGGGGGAATGCTAGCACATGCTAGCTTTCCCTGATAGATTTCCCCTCTTGCAAAGGCACAAGTGCATACTGAAGAACATCCTTCCACCATGGGAGGAAGCTAGCGCATGCTAGCTTTCCCTCTTACATAAGCACAGGTGCATCTTGAACAACATCATTCTACCATGGGGAAAAGGTAGCGCATACTATCTTTCCCTCTTGCACAAGCACAAACGCATCTCCAACAACATCATTCCACCATAGAGAAAATCTATCATGTGCTAATTTTCTCTCTTGCACAAGTATAAGTGCATCTGCAACATCATCATTCCACCATGGGGGAAAACTAGCACGTGCTAGCTTTCCTTCTTGCACAAGCACAAGCACATCTTGAACAACATCACTCCACCATGGGGGAAAGCTAGCGCATGCTATCTTTCCCTCTTGCATAAGCACAATTCCATATTGAAAAACACGATTCCACCGTGGGCGAAAGCTAACTTGTGCTAGCTTTCTCTCTTGCATAAGCACAAGTGCATCTTGAACAACATCATTACACCATGGGGGAAAGATAGTGTGTGCTAACTTTCCCTCTTGTACAAGCACAAACATCAACATCATTCCATCATAGAGGAAATCTAGTGCATGCTAGATTTCTCTCTTGCACAAGTACAGGTGCATCTGGAACATCATCATTCCATCGTGGGGGAAAGCTAGTGCGTGCTATCATTCCCTCTTTCACAAGCACAAGCGCATCTCGAAGAACATCATTCCACCCTAGGGGAAAGCTAGAGCGTGCTATATTTCCCTCTCACACAAGCACAAGCGCATCTTGAACAACATCATTCCACCGTAAGGAAAAAGTAACATGTGTTAACTCCCTCTTGGGCAAGCACAAACCATCTCGAACATCATTCCACCATGGGGAAAAGCTGGTGCATGCTAGTTTTCCCTCTTGCACAACTAGAAGTGCATCTAGAACAATGTCATTCAATCGTGGGGAAAGCTAACGCATGCTAGATTTCTATTTTTCACAAGCACAAATGCATATCAAATAACATCATTCCATCTTCGGGGTAGCTTTCCCTCTTGCACATGCATAGGTGCATATCAAACAACATCATCCCACCATGTGGGAAAGCTAGTGCATGCTATCCTTCCCTCTTGCACAAGCACACGCACATCTCGAACAACATGATTCCACCATAGGAAAACGATAACGCAAGCTAGCTTTCCCTCTTTCATAAGCACAAGCGCAAAGGCATCTTGAACAACATCACTCCAACATAGGGGAAATCTAGTGCGTGCTATCTTTCCCTCTTGCACAAGCACCAATGCATCTTGAAAATCATCCCACCATTGTGGTAAGCTAGTGTGTGCTAGATTTCTCTCTTACACAAGCAAATATGCATACCGAACAACGCCATTTCACTATGGGTGGAAGCTAGTGCATGCTAGCTTTCTCTCTTGCACAAGCACAAGCACATCTCGAACAACATCATTCCTTCGTGGGGTAAAACTAGCGCAAGATAGCTTTCCATCTTGCAGAAGCACAAGTGCATAATGAACAACACCATTCCACTGTGGGGGAAAGCTAGCGTGTGCTAGCTTTGCCTCTTGTAAAAACAAGCGCTTTTCTAACAACATCATTTTAGCATAGAGGAAAGCTTGCACATGCTAGTCTTCCCTTTTGCACAAGCATAAGCTCATCTTGAACAAAATCATTCCACCATCAAGGAAATCTAGCGTGTTCTAGCTTTCCCTCTTGAACAAGCACAAGTGCATCTCTAACAACATCATTCCATCATGGGGGAAAGCTAGTTTCTGTTGTCTTTCCCTCTTGCAAAAGCACAAGCACATCTCAAACAACATCATTCCACCATGGGGGAAAGCTAGCGCATGCTAGCTTTCCCTCTTGCATAAGCATGAGCACATATCAAACATCATTCAACCATGGGGGAAAGCTAAAATGAGCTAGTTTTCCCTCTTGAACAAGCACAAGCTCATATCAAACAACATCATTCAATGTGGGGGAAAGCTAGTATGTGCTAGCTTTCCCACTAGCACAAGCACATCTCGAATAACATCATTCCACCATGGGGTGAAGTTAGTGTGTGCTAGCTTTCCCTATTGTACAATCACAAGTGCATCTCGAACAACATCATTCCACCATGGGGGAAATCTAACGTGTGGTAACTTTCCCTCTTGCACAAGCACAAGCGCATCTCGAACAACACCATTCCAGTGTTGGGGAAAGCTAGTGCATGCTATCTTTCCATCTTGCACAAGCACAAGCGCATCTCGAACATCATCCCACCATGGGGGAAAGCTAGTGCATGCTATCTTTCCCTCTTACACAAGCATATAGGCATCTCAAACAAGATCATTCCATCGTGGGGGAAAGCTAGCGTGTGTTAGATTTCTCTCTTGCACAAGCACAAATGCATCTCCAACAACATCATTCTTTCGTGGGGTAAAACTAGTGCATGCTAACTTTCAGTCTTGCAGAAGCACAAACACATCTTGAATAACATCATTCCATTGTGGGAAAAAACTAGTGTGTGCTAGCTTTCCCTCTTTCACAAACACAAGCACATCTCGAACAACATCATTCTAGCATGGAGGAAAGCTTGCACATGTTAAACTTCCCTCTTGCACAAGCACAAGCACATCTCAAACAACATCATTCCACTGTTAAGGAAAGCTAGCATGTGTTAGCTTTCCCTCTTGCACAAGCACAAGTGCATCTCGAACAACATCATTCCACCATGGGGGAAAGCTAGTGCATGCTAGCTTTCTCTCTTGCACAAGCACAAGAACATCTCGAACAACAAATTCCACCGTGGGGGAAAGCTAGCACGTGCTAGCTTTCCCTCTTTCACAAGCACAAATGCATCTCGAACATCATTCCATTGTGGGGGAAAGCTAGCGTGTGCTAGCTTTCCCTCTTGCACAAGCACAAACTCATCTCACACATCATTCAACGTGGGGGAAAGCTAGCGCGTGCTAGCTTTCCCTCTTACAAAAGCACATCTCAAACAACAAATTATTTTCCAGATTGCCTAACCCAATGTTATCAGTAGGAAAAATATCACCTTCATCACACTTGTTTTGTTCAACTTTATCTTGCAAATCTGAGTTGTCCCTATCACACGAATTCTCTACTTCTTCATTCTCAAACATCCATTCTTCATCTTCCTCTGAAAGAGCCAGTACAACATCATATGACCTGCCCTGTAAGTAGTCTTTCACAATAGATCCTTCATCATCAAGGTTTTCTACACTTGTACAGTGATGTTCATAATTCTCAAGGATTGTCGAGCCTACATAGTGCCCTTGTTTCTGATCACTCTCACTTGAAATTGTATCGAGCTCTGAGACATAACCTTGTTCTTGGACAAAGCCTAGTTTTTCTATCCATGGAATGATAAAATTAAGCACATAATTGTTCCATGTATTTCATATGCATTGGAAGGTGAGAACCTATGGATACATCATCCTCTCCATCATGATTACACTCCTACAGCGTATGGTAATGAGAGCCTAGCATTGTCTTATTTAGAGGAGCCTTTGGATTTTAGGTCTGTTGGTCATTCAAGCTATCATAATTTCCCAACGAATGGATTTCCAGCCATTGCATATAACAAAGTAAACGATGATGACCCAACTACAAACACATAGATGAAGTGAAATGATGTTCATTTGATCAATGCATAACAATAGGTAGAACCTCAGGTAGAGTATTTATATGCCCCCATTTTCCATCAAACTCGAGTAGCAAAAGACCATGTGAAATACAAATTCTTAACCTGTTGTCTGAACCGTTTGTTACAATTTGAGAGGCTGCTAAGCTTTAAGCTTATGGAAATGGAAAACTACATGGGGGACAGACTATGCTTTATTGTAGTGCATCCGTGCTCAAGCCTCTTAACAAATATTGTTGCCAAACTATTGCGGATGATGTCCGTTCCTTGTCCAATGACTATATAGGCCCACTTGATTTTATTGTAATCACTTACGAGGAAGAAAGGGTCTTTAATTGCAGTGTTTAAGGGATGGAGGATATGTCAACAATTCCAACAGTCCCTTACTTGGAAGATTACTTTATGGGTGCAGGAAAGTCATAGATTATGAAATTGGGTGACAGACATTCCTATGTAAATTTCTTGCAAATTTCTTTAAAGTCCAAACCCATGGTCAAGCTAAGCATAGCCAACCTAGGGAAGTATTAATAGGATTTAGGTATTATTTGTTTTGAAGAATCCATGGATTAGTTTCATCAAAAAACCAAAAGGATATTGAAATCACAGTTTCGGTTAGTAAAGTCCTTGTTGCTACAGAAACAAAATTTTAGATGATCTCTCTAAGTGTGTAGGATCAGCCTATGGAAATCCACGACTCATCCAACTACCTTTCAAACTTGATACTAGAAGCCTATATATGGAAATTGTTCGAATATTTGAATCTACGTTGGATTGTTGTCATGATAATTTTGAGAGACAGGTGGTAACATGTTATGTGGAATTCATGGAAAGTCGATTTCATATAATCCAAAACTATACTAATGAGCATGACTCAAATCAGTATCCTAGTGCAAAGGAAAATTGGCCATCCCAAATTTCAACCTTTGAAATATTAGAGAGCATCAACTTATGGCACTCATGAATTGTCATGTTCCTTTTGTTGACATGAAAAGTAACCTTTCTTAGTCGGATGTCAGTGGTTAGATTTGTAGGTGGAAGGTTTCATTGGGGTTGAAACTTGAACTGAGACATGGTACAAAATCAAACACAAATGTAGATTGGGCTAGTGACTACAACAACATACAATGTATTAATATGGTGAGTAAGCCTTTCTTTCCAAATCCTTTGTGGGAACCTACACATAAAATCATGGAATGTTTCGGTGCCTTCACACATCACCTTGATACAAGCATGTTCGAAAAATTCAACAGTGGCACTTTATTTGCAAAAAAATTACAAATAGAGCAATATTGTCTTGAAACAATATTGGATGAAGACCATTCTTTTATGTTCATTGGGACACTGCAAAACACAGAATTGGGTTGTGGGGAAGATCTATTTGAATCTACCCCTTGTGCTACATAAAGAATGACAAAGGCTCTAGCAGGGTTCGAGGTCGAATTTATGGCATTGCTTGACAACTTGTGGGGTATACATTACATTCAATATATAGTTGCACATGCTCAACCTTCTCCCACAGTCCTTAAATCAGATCTTCAACAAGAAGAATTTGAACAACATCATCTATTCTCAAGTAGTAGCAAAGAAAGGGTTTTAGGGTTAATCATATGACAAGGAGATATTTCACTGCTCAACAACAATTATAGCAGCCCTCTCTAGTGGTGGATAAACAAATCATGTAGCAGCTTGTTCCAGCCCTTTCTTCCACTTGATGAATTCCTTGATTTGCAGGTACCCGGTTTCATGTCCAACCCAAAAATGACGAAGATTCCATCCTACAAGCATTTGAATTTCAGTGTCTCCTTGTTTTGTATGATGACGAAATATAGAGGAAAGGACCATTATATTGATGAGGTGTTAAGGTGGCTACATTGGCTCTCTAATTTCACCTAGCACCCTTTCCTAGAATTTTGTTTGTAATATGGATCATGAATTGCAGGACTGTAGGGTTCCTGAGATTCTGTTTGTAATATGGATCCGAAGGCAAGATGAACCCCTTTTGACAGTGTGAATCATATTACAGCTCCAAACTCAAACTTATGAGCTCCATTTCTTTACTAATACCAGATTTGCCTCCCCATGAGATTGGCTACTTTGATCCTAATGAAATAGGTTAGTTCCATATTGAGGTGGCATTCATTCTTCATAATAATCTACCTTAGAATCAACATCTCCTCAAATTTTGAATAAAGGATCACATACTATCTTATTCAGAAATCCATTGGGTTGCATAGGGATAAGCCTAGTTCAATAGGTTGTTTCCATATTTAATTCACAACTCTTTCTCTCATAAACATACTAGCAAGTTAGCAACCCTTTCTGCTACCCAAACTACCTCTAGCTCCACTTCTTCGTATGATTATCCAATAAATGATATAAGTTGGTCCTGTCAGGAAGTCCCTTGGATCAATAATCCATTTATGATCTTAAGGATTCAAGTGGTCTTACTTATATCTGTGATCCACATGGGACGACTCTTCCAAGATGCTGCAAATAGTCCCCCAGAATTGTTCCTTGGAATTAGTGTGCATGGATAACTTTAGGAAGTTATGGAAAAGTATTATATCCTTCAACAAAATTCAACCTTCATATCTGCAACACTAGATAAATGTTTGAAAAGAATAGTACAAATATAAATATATCATACATCATGTTTTGCTTTAATATAAGCACAATAGCGTTTTAAAAAATCAAAATAGAAGCTAATTAGTTGGAGAGAATTTCTCATATCCAAGTAGACGTAACTGTTAGAATTTTAGGGTAAGAAGAAAACAGTAATCTCTTTTAAAAAATTCAAAGCAAAAACTCCTGTAGATCTGATGTACAGAACAGCATGTAGAGTAGAATAGAATTCTGATCTTAAACAATAAGGCTAGATCTCTGGACAGTGAGATAAAACCCTACCT
The DNA here is from genome assembly GCA_032191745.1 of Picea mariana. NCBI lineage: Eukaryota > Viridiplantae > Streptophyta > Pinopsida > Pinales > Pinaceae > Picea > Picea mariana. The sequence continues at coordinate 170 of JASDQU010095132.1, read as the reverse complement.
TAACAGTTATAATCCAATCCTCTAAATAGGACAGCAGAGATTTATGCAAATACTATAGCAGTAAGCTCAAAACAAAGAGAGACAAAAGGACTCAGGTCACAAACAATGATATCAAAACTCTCTAAATATATATCAGCAGTTTTCTAATAGTAGATCTACAACAGAACTCA
>JASDQU010095131.1:4568-16977 GCA_032191745.1 Picea mariana | reverse complement strand
AAGGAGGAGATGGTGGAGAGATAGATGGCGCAGAAGTTGAATAGAAGAAAGGCGAGGTCACACCGCCTAGAGATGAGGAGGATCCCTCGAAGAAAAGGAAGGTTTCCCCCCCGAATCCTTCTTCTCGGAATAAATCAAAAGCATCTATGACAAAAATGCAGACTACTCTCACCTCAGATGACTTTGATTTCATTGTATGAACACTGAACGATGCATCCGTGGAGATAGAAGAAAAGAAATAGGCTCATTAGGAGGATATATACAATCGAATTAAGGTTGAACTTCAAGGGGTGCAACAGGCACTTCAGTCCAGCCGCGCAGTCTCCACTGAGCCTCTGCCATTGGAAACACCAGAATTGGGAGATGAGCCAGCTCAACTCCACTGAATCACTGATATAGTCGAAGCTCTCCTTTGATGAGCTCAGGAAGAAATAGCGCAAGCCACCTAGGCTTGGGCACAAGTACAAGGAGACCTTGTAGAACAACACAGTACTGCGGAATGGGAAAAGTTTGCTCTGCAAGCAAAGTGGAATGAAGAAAAATCACAACTACAACAAAGCAAGGAACAATTGATCGCCGAGCAACTCAAAGTAAAGGAAATGGTTCACACAGCACTTTGCTTTGTGACAGTCGTAGAAGTAAAGACCGAAGAGCGAGTTCCACAGTAGGTGGCACAACTTGAAGAAGTAATCCAGCAACTCCAACAACACATAGCAGACTTGGAGCTTCGCACTATGCCCGAGATCCCTCAAGATGTAAGAGACCAAAGGGAAGCAACTGCCCGCAGTGCAGTTGACAGACTAAAATATCTTTCCTTGGAGTGCAAGTAGTTGAGTAACCACAGTGCCCAAACATATGAGAACCTCACTGAAAATCCAGAGTTATAGGCATTAGAGTCGCAGCTCAAGGAAGCAAAGTAACACGTAGACACACTACAGGCACAACTGAAGGCCTTGTCGGGCATGGAAAGAATGAAGCAGTCTCAGGAGCAACGCACCACCCAACAACAGATCCATACGATTCAAAGCAGAGTGATGGAAGTTACTCAATGGATTCAACCAGTACAAGATAAGGAATTCCAATTATTCACAGAGGTTGAAAGTCGAGGAGCAGAGCTAGAACAGGTTGTCATCACATCAGAACAATGCCTAGAAGGGCCTGTGAACAATGTAGTAATATAAGAGTTCACCGAGAAGGGGACCATAGAAAAACAACAATTCAAAGCAGCTTGAGGCATTCAAATAAGAACTGATCAGACCAGAGTGACTCGGGATGAGTCACATATGAGTGTTGGGGGGCTGTTGGCACTTGACTAAGTTTTGGGATATTCTTGGTCATACTGACCTATTTTGGGACTTTGACAGCATGTCGAAGGAGGAGCACAAGACGAAGCAAAGATCACGGGATCTCGGCCCACTTTTGGATCCTTTTTGGGTTTTTGGGAATATGTAACATGAATGGGATGTTGGCCCATGGGTTTACCCATGTTTAGGCCTAGTTTTTAATATATAAATAGACGCTTAGGATAGATTGAAAGAGGGGGAAAAGTGGACGTTCATCTATGTGATGTGAATGTATGTTAAGTGCGAGTAGAGTCTGTAAGTGCTTTGTGCATGAATATAAGAGACTCGTAGAGCTAAGTGCAAGTACTTGTAGCAGATTGTGGAAGGCTGAGTGCTGTAACGCAAGGAAGAAGGATATAGCGAGCTGCGCAGATCTTTTGTCCTATGCGGAGTAAGGGTTTTGATGGCTTTGTGCTTGTAACTGATTGATTGAAGACAATAAAGAAGAAGAGTTGGTGGACGTAGCCCTAGGGTGGGGGTGAACCGCGTAAACACTATGTTGTATTGCTTTGTGCTTGTCTTAATGTGTTTATGTCTTCTTTTTCTAAGTGCTTGAGATGATTAGATAGATCTGCTTATGCTTAGTGCTAATGACATGTGAAAATGTTAGATCTGATCCATATGAATGTGCTTAGTGCTTGATCCACTAGATCTATCTCTATGTTTATGCTAAGTTCTTAAGTATGTTATATCAGTGTGAATGCTGCGAAGCCCTATTTTATTAGTGAAGTAGATGGTTGATTGCATATTGAGGAACTGACGGTGCTAAGTTCCTTATTAAGTATTATAATCACAGATCTGTGTCCCAGCTAAGGCTGCAGACACCTGAGTCTTGCAACCACCCCTGCCTCTACCTCGGGTGAGACTTCATTTTCTTCGTAGGTGTCACCGAAAGGGCCGGTAGTTAGGGCTTTGTTGGTGCACTGTTGTAGTGTTGAACCCTGGGTCTGCCCCTATGCCAACACTCGTCGAGGACATGCAGTGAAAAAAATGATCAAGAGTAGCCTGCTTTGATACCATTGATCCGGATTATTTTCGACACGAAATGAGAGCGGAGATATAACACAGAAATATTCAGAGATATTGCAAGAGAGACCACAATATAACAAAGATATATCGGAAATATAACAAGAGTTACAGATATACATTAATACATGATTTCTATTAATGAAATAAATGTACAGAGACTGTAAAAATACAGAGTGAAAGACTCGCTAGAATGGTGGAAACTTATCATTGAGAAGAGATGTGACGGCTACTCGCATTTGCAAGAAGATGATTACAATGAGGCTCTGAAGGCCTTTTTACAATAAACAGGAATGCCAAAAACCCTAGACATACAAAAACCTAACTGTAGGAGATGAAGCACCAAAATTCATGTGGGCCCCATTTGGGTAAGTTAGTACATCAACTTTCCGAGGTCGTAACTTTTGCATATGATCTTCGTTTTAGGTGCATGATATCCTGTTGGAAAGGTATCGTTGAGGAGATTCATTTTAGGGGAAATATTGAAGGAACTTTGAAATTTCTCCCCATTTTCCCAAAAACGTCATTTAGGGCCTCAAAATGGCCCTGGGAGTTAAAAACTGCTAAAAATAGTAAATTACCAAAATTGCTAGAACACTGTTTTGAGCCAGTTGGGAAAGGTGGGTGGCCATCGATATCCACCTAGATCATGCGCGGTTGAGGTCGATGCAATGTTAGGATTCATAAATTGTTGTCTGGCTTGCTTAAATATCTCCTTCTCGTTCTGCGCATCAAACTTCTTCCTTGGTTCGACATTCTTCTTCACCCATTGGTGTTGTACTGGCTCTTGTCGTACTACGCCATTTTCTATTTTAGCTTCTCTGCATGTAAATATGTTGATGTTTCTTTCTTCATCCCTCACTTCTGCTGAATTCCATTGAACATTCTGATTGTTCTGATTCCTCTTTTCCTAGATCTTCCCTAATAAAGTAGGACATTCTTTCGTGTCATGATCTGATGCACAAAAATACATACAAGTCGCTGGTGGAAGTGGACATTCTCTTGCATAGTGTCCTGGTTGTTGACAGTTGTGACATACCACTGGTCCTCTACCTCTTCCAAAGCCTCATATTTCTCTTCCTCTGCCTCTATATCCAGCTCGATCCCCTCGCAACGAGTTATACTGAGGCACCTGGTTATACTGCGTGGTATTGTAGTGGGGTTGTGTTATGTTGTATTGTGGTTGTGATTTGTTATATGGTTGTTGCACAGTATTATACTGTTGTTGCGCAGTGTTGTATGGGTCTGGTACTTGGTTAAACTGAGGTGTGGCTTGCCCGATCATCATTTCTTCCTGCACCCTATATGCATCTGATGTCCTCTCTCTCATCAACTCCATGGTTCTACATTCTTTGTCATCATGGCCTACTGACTTGCAAAAGTTGCAGTACAAACTCTTTGGGATTATCTGGTACTTCTGCATCATTGAGTAGTGATATATATCGTGGCCCTGTTTCTTACAGACTTTGCACCATATTCCTCGTGTTGGTAATGGATTTGGCATTCCTTATGCCATGTACTGTGTGAATGTTGGACATTCGTTCTTATGGTGTCATTTTGTCCTGCATGTGGTACACCAAATGAATTCTCTTTTGTCCTTACTTTTATTCTAGTTTAAATGGAACATTAAGTTCTTTAGATCCTCCTTCAGCTCCTTGATGGATGGATCTGTCTTTTGATATTGGTTTTCTTCCAGTTACAAGGCTACCTGCATAGCCTCTACTTGTGTCTGAAACTTCTGTTGTCGCAATGGATATTTCAAGTGTGGTAATAGTGAGTTGACGAACAGGTGCATGTGTTTCATATCTGTCATGATATATTTCAACTTTCCTTTCAGTTGCTTGAATCTCTTGTCAATCTCCCATACAGATTCTCTTGGTTTCTGTCGAATTTCTATCATCTCGTTCATGTATTGGTTCTATGAACTTGGCTTATGAAACTTGTTTATCAACAACTTCTTGATATCCCCAATCGTTCTGGTTGTTCCTGGCGGATTTTTTATGGCTAGACTCATATACCAATCCAATGTGTGATCCCTAATTGTAATAGCTAACTGTGCAAGTTTAGTGTCCTCGCCTGTGATTTTTTTTGCTTCCCATATCATTTCATAGATAAACATGTGCTTCTTTAGGACCTTCGATGCTTCTCCTTTGAATTCTGGTAACCTGATGGTGGGATCATGTCCTGCCATACTGAATGATGAACTACTACTTCCGTGCAGTGTAGATACTTGACTAATGCTTCTTGAACTATCTCCCCCAATTGCTGTTCCTTGTGTAGATGTAATTCCTTCTGTCTTCCTTCTCCTGAAATTTGGTTGTCTAAATGGTGGTGTTCCTTTTGGTGTGTTAGTTGCACATGGGTTTATGGGTTCCACACTGACATTAATATGGATAGGATTTTTGCCTTCCTTTCCCGCTCTTGAACCTCTCATCTTCCTCTCATATGTCACGCACATGATTTCCTCAATCTGCTCCACAGCCCAAAGATCCTCTACCTCCTCTTCATCACTTTCCAAGCCTTCCCTCGCGACTACGACTCTCTTCTTGTTGTTCACCTTGTATTGGTAGGGTACTCCATTGCACGTCTTTCCAGCTGTCGCCATGATCTGCTTGATCTAAACATCGTCCATCATGATTGGGTCCAAGGATTCCTCCTTATTTCCTTTATCCCATTCTCCTTCCATTTCTCCTTTATCTATCAGTGCTTCCCCCCTTCCCCCATGCACGCAGGAAGGTTTAGTTGTCTGACTCCATTGTCATTACACCTTTGTTATATAGCAATATCTTAATAGAAGTATACAACGATCTAATATACCTTCTTTGAGGGCCGCGTAGAAACTCTTGCTCTGCTGCGTTGTATGACTTCGCGATATCTACTGTAAATTTTATTATAAAGTTTTCTACAATACTGTTGAGCCAAAAATCTACTGCGCGCACGGATTTATTATCAACACATTGTAGTTGTGCGCTCTCTTTGGGACTCCACTCTATCTGTCTAATCTGATTCATCGGATAGTTGTCTTTCAATCTTTTGATCCACTCCTGAACTATGTGTGGGAAATCACAGAAAAATACTTCATGCAAATCGATGAATACATACTTGTCCAGATACTTGTGTGGTGTTAAATTGGGGTTTCTGTTATCTTTCTGCGTAAACTCTATCTCCTTTGTCTTCAACCAGCTTTCGATCTCTGCTTTTGTGGGATTCCACGTTCTCAACATCCCCTTCTAGCGGTGCATTCTCTCACCTTTTTTCGTCCGATCCAATATTGTTTTGACATGCCTTCTGCAGATCTCATGTGTTGAATCCCATTTCCTTCCAATCAACCAACAACATAACCATTTGTTGGTTTTCCCCTTCCCTTTTAGCCAGTTACCATTATAGATTGACCCTAATTCATAACCAAGAAGATTCCTAATAAAATCCCTTAATACTATCGGCCCCTCTGGTTACCCAAAAGGCAACACAATAAACAAAGTGCACTACGCAGTCTCACCCGAGATAACTATTATGGGTGGCTACAATACTCAATTGTTTACAACCCGGGACTGAGTGAGATTTGTGCTTGTACGTCGCAACCTTTATCTAGTCATTTAACATCATGTTATAACATTTATTATACGTATGCATGTAAAATACCAGATCTAATTAATCACTTCATTCATTCATCAATTAATCAGACACAAAGACACATTCATTCAATGCCACAACACAGTGTTACCGTGGTTCAGCCCCTCCTGGGATATGTCCATAAAGATTTGTCTCTTAGGCTTTTATTATTGTTTAGAAAGATATCACACTGAGCATGTTTACATTCTTAGGTCTTACTCTCCTTAGCAGATCCTCGGTCCTTGCGAGGATGACTAGATCGCATCAAGCTCCTCAGCCTGCAATTTAACCCTTGGGATCAAGTCGCTCATTCCCTTCTTTAGCTCACCAGATTAATGATTCATATAGTTCTTTCCATACCCTTCCTCTCTCTCTCTCCCCTCTGTCTCTCCCTATTAGCCTCTGTCTGTGTCCCTTTCCTCTCCTAAGTACTACTTATTTATATTTTCGGCTCACTAGCCATTACAATGTATTACAAAAACCCTAACCCTAGGGTCGTTAGGTCTTCTATGCATGTGTGTGTGCTACTTTTCCTTCCAGTTGTCGCTTTCCTCTTGCATGCCTTTCTCCCCAAAATAACCTTTCTTTCTGATTCGRCTTGCTTCCAACACCAACTCTCACAAGTTAAACTCAGTCAAAACAATTTTGGCAACATAACCTTACCAARAATAAGTCAGATCCATTTTCTTTCTACACCATTTGTTTTATAGAAATTTCCTCACTGACACATGTCCTCATGCACAAATAATTAACTTTTTAGATTAAATTAATTATGATTATTCACCCACACACTTGTCACACTCTCCCCAAGTTGCACAAGTAATTACCATTTTTATTTTATTTAAAAAGTCAATTTCCCTCACTTTCCCCAAAGTGTTCCTATTTTCGCTCTTAGTTGTCCCTTTGTTCCCCAAATTCTCATTTAATAAGTATCTCCTAACTAGATCTTAGTTAGATTTGGATTAATCCAAATCTAACTAAGATCTAGTTAGGAGATACTTATTAAATGAGAATTTGGGGAACAAAGGGACAACTAAGAGCGAAAATAGGAACACTTTGGGGAAAGTGAGGGAAATTGACTTTTTAAATAAAATAAAAATGGTAATTACTTGTGCAACTTGGGGAGAGTGTGACAAGTGTGTGGGTGAATAATCATAATTAATTTAATCTAAAAAGTTAATTATTTGTGCATGAGGACATGTGTCAGTGAGGAAATTTCTATAAAACAAATGGTGTAGAAAGAAAATGGATCTGACTTATTYTTGGTAAGGTTATGTTGCCAAAATTGTTTTGACTGAGTTTAACTTGTGAGAGTTGGTGTTGGAAGCAAGYCGAATCAGAAAGAAAGGTTATTTTGGGGAGAAAGGCATGCAAGAGGAAAGCGACAACTGGAAGGAAAAGTAGCACACACACATGCATAGAAGACCTAACGACCCTAGGGTTAGGGTTTTTGTAATACATTGTAATGGCTAGTGAGCCGAAAATATAAATAAGTAGTACTTAGGAGAGGAAAGGGACACAGACAGAGGCTAATAGGGAGAGACAGAGGGGAGAGAGAGAGAGGAAGGGTATGGAAAGAACTATATGAATCATTAATCTGGTGAGCTAAAGAAGGGAATGAGCGACTTGATCCCAAGGGTTAAATTGCAGGCTGAGGAGCTTGATGCGATCTAGTCATCCTCGCAAGGACCGAGGATCTGCTAAGGAGAGTAAGACCTAAGAATGTAAACATGCTCAGTGTGATATCTTTCTAAACAATAATAAAAGCCTAAGAGACAAATCTTTATGGACATATCCCAGGAGGGGCTGAACCACGGTAACACTGTGTTGTGGCATTGAATGAATGTGTCTTTGTGTCTGATTAATTGATGAATGAATGAAGTGATTAATTAGATCTGGTATTTTACATGCATACGTATAATAAATGTTATAACATGATGTTAAATGACTAGATAAAGGTTGCGACGTACAAGCACAAATCTCACTCAGTCCCGGGTTGTAAACAATTGAGTATTGTAGCCACCCATAATAGTTATCTCGGGTGAGACTGCGTAGTGCACTTTGTTTATTGTGTTGCCTTTTGGGTAACCAGAGGGGCCGATAGTATTAAGGGATTTTATTAGGAATCTTCTTGGTTATGAATTAGGGTCAATCTATAATGGTAACTGGCTAAAAGGGAAGGGGAAAACCAACAAATGGTTATGTTGTTGGTTGATTGGAAGGAAATGGGATTCAACACATGAGATCTGCAGAAGGCATGTCAAAACAATATTGGATCGGACGAAAAAAGGTGAGAGAATGCACCGCTAGAAGGGGATGTTGAGAACGTGGAATCCCACAAAAGCAGAGATCGAAAGCTGGTTGAAGACAAAGGAGATAGAGTTTACGCAGAAAGATAACAGAAACCCCAATTTAACACCACACAAGTATCTGGACAAGTATGTATTCATCGATTTGCATGAAGTATTTTTCTGTGATTTCCCACACATAGTTCAGGAGTGGATCAAAAGATTGAAAGACAACTATCCGATGAATCAGATTAGACAGATAGAGTGGAGTCCCAAAGAGAGCGCACAACTACAATGTGTTGATAATAAATCCGTGCGCGCAGTAGATTTTTGGCTCAACAGTATTGTAGAAAACTTTATAATAAAATTTACAGTAGATATCGCGAAGTCATACAACGCAGCAGAGCAAGAGTTTCTACGCGGCCCTCAAAGAAGGTATATTAGATCGTTGTATACTTCTATTAAGATATTGCTATATAACAAAGGTGTAATGACAATGGAGTCAGACAACTAAACCTTCCTGCGTGCATGGGGGAAGGGGGGAAGCACTGATAGATAAAGGAGAAATGGAAGGAGAATGGGATAAAGGAAATAAGGAGGAATCCTTGGACCCAATCATGATGGACGATGTTTAGATCAAGCAGATCATGGCGACAGCTGGAAAGACGTGCAATGGAGTACCCTACCAATACAAGGTGAACAACAAGAAGAGAGTCGTAGTCGCGAGGGAAGGCTTGGAAAGTGATGAAGAGGAGGTAGAGGATCTTTGGGCTGTGGAGCAGATTGAGGAAATCATGTGCGTGACATATGAGAGGAAGATGAGAGGTTCAAGAGCGGGAAAGGAAGGCAAAAATCCTATCCATATTAATGTCAGTGTGGAACCCATAAACCCATGTGCAACTAACACACCAAAAGGAACACCACCATTTAGACAACCAAATTTCAGGAGAAGGAAGACAGAAGGAATTACATCTACACAAGGAACAGCAATTGGGGGAGATAGTTCAAGAAGCATTAGTCAAGTATCTACACTGCACGGAAGTAGTAGTTCATCATTCAGTATGGCAGGACATGATCCCACCATCAGGTTACCAGAATTCAAAGGAGAAGCATCGAAGGTCCTAAAGAAGCACATGTTTATCTATGAAATGATATGGGAAGCAAAAAAAATCACAGGCGAGGACACTAAACTTGCACAGTTAGCTATTACAATTAGGGATCACACATTGGATTGGTATATGAGTCTAGCCATAAAAAATCCGCCAGGAACAACCAGAACGATTGGGGATATCAAGAAGTTGTTGATAAACAAGTTTCATAAGCCAAGTTCATAGAACCAATACATGAACGAGATGATAGAAATTCGACAGAAACCAAGAGAATCTGTATGGGAGATTGACAAGAGATTCAAGCAACTGAAAGGAAAGTTGAAATATATCATGACAGATATGAAACACATGCACCTGTTCGTCAACTCACTATTACCACACTTGAAATATCCATTGCGACAACAGAAGTTTCAGACACAAGTAGAGGCTATGCAGGTAGCCTTGTAACTGGAAGAAAACCAATATCAAAAGACAGATCCATCCATCAAGGAGCTGAAGGAGGATCTAAAGAACTTAATGTTCCATTTAAACTAGAATAAAAGTAAGGACAAAAGAGAATTCATTTGGTGTACCACATGCAGGACAAAATGACACCATAAGAACGAATGTCCAACATTCACACAGTACATGGCATAAGGAATGCCAAATCCATTACCAACACGAGGAATATGGTGCAAAGTCTGTAAGAAACAGGGCCACGATATATATCACTACTCAATGATGCAGAAGTACCAGATAATCCCAAAGAGTTTGTACTGCAACTTTTGCAAGTCAGTAGGCCATGATGACAAAGAATGTAGAACCATGGAGTTGATGAGAGAGAGGACATCAGATGCATATAGGGTGCAGGAAGAAATGATGATCGGGCAAGCCACACCTCAGTTTAACCAAGTACCAGACCCATACAACACTGCGCAACAACAGTATAATACTGTGCAACAACCATATAACAAATCACAACCACAATACAACATAACACAACCCCACTACAATACCACGCAGTATAACCAGGTGCCTCAGTATAACTCGTTGCGAGGGGATCGAGCTGGATATAGAGGCAGAGGAAGAGAAATATGAGGCTTTGGAAGAGGTAGAGGACCAGTGGTATGTCACAACTGTCAACAACCAGGACACTATGCAAGAGAATGTCCACTTCCACCAGCGACTTGTATGTATTTTTGTGCATCAGATCATGACACGAAAGAATGTCCTACTTTATTAGGGAAGATCTAGGAAAAGAGGAATCAGAACAATCAGAATGTTCAATGGAATTCAGCAGAAGTGAGGGATGAAGAAAGAAACATCAACATATTTACATGCAGAGAAGCTAAAATAGAAAATGGCGTAGTACGACAAGAGCCAGTACAACACCAATGGGTGAAGAAGAATGTCGAACCAAGGAAGCAGTTTGATGCGCAGAACGAGAAGGAGATATTTAAGCAAGCCAGACAACAATTTATGAATCCTAACATTGCGTCGACCTCAACCGTGCATGATCCAGGTGGATATCGATGGCCACCCACCTTTCCCAACTGGCTCAAAACAGTGTTCTAGCAATTTTGGTAATTTACTATTTTTAGCAGTTTTTAACTCCCAGGGCCATTTTGAGGCCCTAAACGATGTTTTTGAGAAAATTGGGAGAAATTTCAAAGTTCCTTCGATATTTCCCCTAAAATGAATCTCCTAAACGATACCTTTCCAACAAGATATCATGCACCTAAAACGAAGATCGTATGCAAAAGTTACGACCTCGGAAAGTTGATGTACTAACTTACCCAAATGGGGCCCACATGAATTTTGGTGCTTCATCTCCTACAGTTAGGTTTTTGTATGTCTAGGGTTTTTGGCATTCCTTTTTATTGTAAAAAGGCCTCCAGAGCCTCATTATAATCATCTTCTTGCAAATGCGAGTAGCCGTCACATCTCTTCTCAATGATAAGTTTCCACCATTCTAGCGAGTCTTTCACTCTGTATTTTTACAGTCTCTGTACATTTATTTCATTAATAGAAATCATGTATTAATGTATATCTATAACTCTTGTTATATTTCCGATATATCTTTGTTATATTGTGGTCTCTCTTGCAATATCTCTGAATATTTCTGTGTTATATCTCCGCTCTCATTTCATGTCGAAAATAATCCGGATCAATGGTATCAAAGCAGGCTACTCTTGATCATTTTTTTCATTGCATGTCCTCGACGAGTGTTGGCATAGGGGCAGACCCAGGGTTCAACACTACAACAGTGCACCAACAAAGCCCTAACTACCGGCCCTTTCGGTGACACCTACGAAGCAAATGAAGTCTCACCCGAGGTAGAGGCAGGGGTGGTTGCAAGACTCAGATGTCTGCAACCTTAGCTGGGACACAGATCTATGATTATAATACTTAATAAGGCACTTAGCACCGTCATTTCCTCAATATGCAATCAACCATCTACTTCGCTAATAAAATAGGGCTTCGCAGCATTCACACTGATATAACATACTTAAGAACTTAGCATAAACATAGAGATAGATCTAGTGGATCAAGCACTAAGCACATTCATATGGATCAGATCTAACATTCTCACATGTCATTAGCACTAAGCATAAGCAGATCTATCTAATCATCTCAAGCACTTAGAAAAAGAAGACATAAACACATTAAGACAAGCACAAAGCAATACAACACAGTGTTTACGCGGTTCACCCCCACCCTAGGGCTACGTCCACCAACTCTTCTTCTTTATTGTCTTCAATCAATCGGTTACAAGCACAAAGCCATCAAAACCCTTACTCCGCATAGGACAAAAGATCTGCGCAGCTCGCTAGATCCTTCTTCCTTGCGTTACAGCACTCAGCCTTCCACAATCTTCTACAAGTACTTGCACTTAGCTCTACGAGTCTCTTATATTCATGCACAAAGCACTTACAGACTCTACTCGCACTTAACATACATTCACATCACATAGATGAACGTCCACTTTTCCCCCTCTTTCAATCTATCCTAAGCGTCTATTTATATATTAAAAACTAGGCCTAAACATGGG
>JASDQU010095130.1:3114-21308 GCA_032191745.1 Picea mariana | reverse complement strand
AGATGGTCTTCCATTTAAGAGGGGGGCGATCCAAGGGGACGCAATACAAGCTCCCGTCCAGGATAAAAACTCTTGATTGAACCCAAATTTTTTCATAACCTTGAAAAGAAAATCATGTTCTACTCTATCAAACACATTTTCCATATCCAATTTAATTGCCATACCTGGTTCCCCCCGAGAGTTGTTGCAGTGGATTGCTTCTTGCACTAGAATAAAGTTGTCCCAAATTTGCCTGCCTGCCACGAATCCTCCTTGATTAGGAAGAATTAGAAATCTGAGAAAAGGATTCAACATGTTAGCAATAATTTTGGCCATGATTTTATAAGATGTATTACAAAGAGAAATGGGTATGAATCTATCTAGGGTAGATGCGCCATGTTCTTTTGGTATGAGTGCTAAGAAGGAGGAGTTGGTGGCTCCTCCCATTTTTTTTTATTTATGCATGAATCTTATCATTCTGATGAAATCCTGCTTGATTATGTGCCAGCATTTTTTATAGAAATGAAGGGTGAAACCATATGGCCCCGGGGCTTTATCCTCGTTGAATTGATTGATTGCTTTTAGGATTTTTGCTTCTTCAATTTGTCTATTGAGTTTTAAATTGTCTTCATCCAAAATTTTGCTTGGGATATGACTAAGAAAAGAGTCAGCGAGGGCTTCCTCTGATCTTCTATTTGTAGTGTAGAGCTTGAGAAGTTGCCCGCTCACCATATTACCAACCTATGTGGGATGCCATTATTGCTTGTGGTAGGGGCTTTAAAGGCCCTAGTATGCATGATTTGAGGGGATCTCTTTTGCACAAAGAGGTCGCATCCCTTGAAGAATACTTGATAGATTTCAAAGTACTTGATAGATGTCAAATGGATGGAGTGATGGAAGGAACCGTACTATCATAAATTTCCTTGTCTCTTGCCCACAAGGAACCATGTTTTTGAGATTAGTTGATGCATCTGATAGGGTCAAACATGCAAACTTGTTGTTTAAGCTATTAGATGAGGTTGTTATGGAGGTGGGGGTGGCCAATGTTGTTCAGGTCATCACGGATAATGCCTATAACTATGTTCTTGCTGGGAAGATGCTAGAGGAGAAACACAAAACCATATTTTGGACCCCATGCGTTGCACATCGCATAGACCTCATGCTTGAGGACATTGGCAAACAAGAATGGATCAAAAACACTATAGAGCATGCCAAAAGCATCACAAAGTACATCTACAACCACTCATGGGTTTTGAGCCTGATGAGGAAAAACACAGAGAAAAGAGAACTTCTTTGGCCTGCCATCACTAGATTTGCAACTCATTTTTTGACATTGCAATCTATGGCTTCCCAATCAAATAACTTGCAAAATATGTTTGCATCTGATGAATGGAATGCATCTCAGTGGGCCCGTGGACAAGAAGGAAAAGACACCAAAATGAAAATGATCCCACATTTTGGAAAAAAGAAGCAGAAATTGTGAAAATTGTCGAGCCACTTGTTAAGGTGTTGCGGCTAGTGGATGGGGAAAAATTGGCCATGGGTTACATTTATGAGGCTATGGATCAGGCAAAGGAGCAAATAAGGAAAGCATACAAGGATAGAGTGACCAAGTATGGGCCTATTTGGGACATCATTGATCATAGATGGAACAATCAACTCCATCGCCCTATACATGCAGCTGGGTATTTCTTGAACCCAAGGTATCATTACAGAGCGCAGCTTGGAGAAGATATGACTGGGGAGTTTAGAGATGGCTTGATTGATTGCCTTGAGCACATGGTCCCTTCTGAGAGTGAGCAGTTGGAGATACACCGACATATCACTTCTTTCACTAGAGCCACAGGTACCTTCGGCAAGAACCTAGCAAAGATTGCAAGGGATGTGGATGAGCCAGGTAACAATTCCAAAGTTTAAAGTTCAAGTGTTTAAATTTTAAACTTAAAATTTTATATACTTTATAATTTATTACTTCAAGGAACTAACTAAGTGGATGAGCCGCAGAAGGAGTTTCTCCTCGATTCAGGTGGGAGAGAGACGTCTCCCAAGACTGACATACAAGTGTCATGAGTCTCCCTCGTTGAGAGGGAGTGTTGATGTTTGGACAACATCGGGAAGACATTTTCTTAGAATAATAATTAATAATATAATTATTGATTATTAAATATCATATATAATAAGTAAATGATAATAATAAATAGTTATTGATTATTCAAGGGACGCATCCTTTCATGGATGGTCACCATATGTTCCCTATATATGGAACACTTATAATTGTAATAATATATCGATTATATCTCATATGAAGAAAAACAACAGTTCCTAGGCACCCTTGGTACCTTAATGTTGTCCTTTTAGACTAATTTTCTACATGTAAACCCAAAAAACAGCGAGCTGCTTGTCTTGGACAGCATGCTAAAACTGTCCAAAATGATGGGGAAAATATAGTTTTTCACTTGGAGGGATTATGTGAAGCTAGCACAATGAATATAGAATAGGAATAAAACAGAAAACTTATCAAAAGATTAGTAAAATCACAATGAACAATTAAGAGAATGACAAATCAGATAGCAAAACTCACAAAATACTGACAAGAAATAAGGTTAGAACACAAACACTTAATTTCATTATTGATAGGCTTGCAAGAGGGATGGTTGTGCCACAATTGGCAAGTACACAACCCGTACAATGATCACTTTGCTCAAAGAAGATTCACTAGACTAAGAGAGAGAGAGAGAAACACTATGTTGTTGATGCCAAGAACCGACCAATAACCAATGAAGACCATCCAATATATAGGAGAGGAGTGTGAAGAAAATAGGAGTTAATGCGTATGAAAGAATAAATGTGAGTGAGAAATTTATGAATTAATGCGCATGAGAGAATAAGTGTGAGTGAGTAATGTGCATGGGTGAGTTATGAGTGAGAGTGTATGGAGGATAATTTTAGCTTTCCAACGCATGTTAGATTGCTAAATTTGGCCAAGGGATGAGGGAGTTATGAGTTCAAAGGAAATTCACCCTATTTTTTAGGGATTTCYTAAAATTTAGGAATTTTGCATTTAAAGCAATTTAGG
This sequence comes from Picea mariana, assembly GCA_032191745.1. Lineage (NCBI taxonomy): Eukaryota > Viridiplantae > Streptophyta > Pinopsida > Pinales > Pinaceae > Picea > Picea mariana. The sequence goes on along the minus strand of JASDQU010095130.1, from coordinate 18,253 downwards.
GAGAATTTTTAGAAACTGGTTGCATGGAAAGTGAGAATATGGAAAGTGAGAGGAATAGAGTGAGAAAAATTAGCCTTGAGTGGCTAAACTTTCTCCAAACAATGCCACCTCACCCATGCACCACCTCTTTAGCTTAATTAATTCTCATTTAATATATAATCCTTGGAAAATGCACCCTTGGTCCATGATGCCATGTAGATGCTACATCATCCTGATACTCTACCACATGTCGAAATCTGAGACTGACACTTGTCACTGTTGGAGATGACGATGACTACTAAAAATAGAAATTTCCAAAACTAGCCATCCGGTCCCAAAAATTTGAGACTTGTCGAAACTAAACCAAACTCTCCACAAATGCTCAAAATGACTAGGAGACCACCATCATGTGTCTACTACTAAAAATAAACACAGCTAAAAATAGAAATTCCTCGCATGTCCATGATACTATACTCATTGGATTCGATTTTCTGCAAGGTATCCGAATCCACAATCAAAATCGGCATGCGAGCCCTGGATCTCAACCTGCTAAAAATAGAAATATGTGCCAAATCATCCTAGAAAAGGTCCAAAAGATTCAGAATGTCTCAAGGATCAATAATATGTGCTCAAGATATGAATCTGGGGCTTGGAGCTCAAACTGCTAGAAATAGAAAGTTCTTGCATGTCACTCGGAAAAGTGTTATCGGGCCTAGAATCATGCAAGGACCATCCTTGTATGCTCAGAACTGCTCCAAACTCTCAAGAGACCCACTCAAACCGTGTCTCCTAAAAAGTAGCAACACCCACTGTATGTAGACATCTATCTCTCTCAAATGCATGGGAAACCAAGCTAACTCTAACTCTAAACAAAATAACCCTATACCGATCACATACTTGCCTCTTATGAGAACCAACCTCTTGCTCAACACAAGTGCTAAATTCTAGGAGAATCTTAGAATGCCATCCAAAATAGTGCATGTTGGTTCTTAACCCTCAAGATTTTCAAGGGTGAAAATCTAGGGATTAACAAGAGGTTAGACCCTTTCACCATTTGACAATTCTGCTCAACACTTAGAAGATCATATCATCTTCTATCGTCAACCATCACAGTTCAAAGAACAAAGAATCATGAGAAGTTGTTACAAGTCAAAACAAGAGATAAAGATTTTCCATCAATATGTTTTGAGAACAAAGAATTTATAAAGGGGAAGGCAATGTTATGTATATAAAAATAATATTATTCATAAATATATATATATATATATACATGTTTGCAAAAAATTTTACCCTCCAATCTGAGCTGATATATGTGTTAAGACAACGGTAAAAACTAGGCTAATGAAAGGAGTAAGGCCCCAAATTGTCATTGACCAAACCCCTCTCCATTAGAGATAGTCCTTGCTAGCCTCTAGGAGGAGTCCCTAGGCACACTGAAGTGTCTTGCTGCTGATCTAAATTCTGATTTCTGCGTTAAAAAAAAAAATCAACGAGTTGTTTGTCTTGGACAGCATGTAAAAGAGGGTTAGCACCATGATAATAGACTGAAAAAGAGACAAAATAACTATTCAAACTTCAAAGTATCGAAATAATCACAATAAACAATTCAGAAAATGACAAATCAGATCACAAATTTACCATAGTACCACCAAGAAAAGAGGTTTGAAGACAAACACACACTTCTTTATTGATCAAGCTTACAAGAGAGTTGATTGCCCCACACTTGCAAGCCTACAACCGGTACAATGAGTACTTCGCTCAGAGAAGATCCACTAGACTAGAGAAGAAGAGAGAGGAGAATGAGAGAGACTATGTTGTTGCTGCAATGAACCCCCGAGAACCAATGTGAAGCATCCATTATATAGCTATGAGGGCACATCTCCACTGCCAAAAATATGAGGGCGCATGAGAGGTCAAACAAGGAAGGTGTGGGAATGTGAGCGCATGCGAGAGTCATTACGTTTGACAAGAGTAGATGATGCCTGTGAAGGATTATGGAAGCATAAGCATAGGTGGATGGGTGCATGCATGGAGTATGTGAGGAGTGATGGACTATATGCATGAGGGACCATGCACACACCTTTTAATTAAAGTTGGAGCACGAGTTATATAAAAGAGGTGGTACATATATTAAAAAGGAGGGACATGAATTAGTGGAGGGGACAAAAATAATATTTAAAAGGGGACATAAAAAAGGTATGCATACATGTGACGTGAACTATGGGCATGGGTTAATTAAAGGAGGAAGGACAGTATGTGGGTTTTAAAGGGGGGCAAACTTTTTGACTTAATTAATATAATAATAAGGGGAACACAAATAAAGTGAACCTTTAATTAAATCATTTAATAAAGGTGGGAAAGTGAGTGGGTCTAGAAAGTGGGTATGAGTTAGGAAAAATTTGAGTGGTACGTATGAGGGGAAGGGATTAGGATAAGAAAAGGGTAGTTAATTAATTAATTAATTAATTAATTAAATAATTAAGGGGTACATTTTAAAGTGATATGGATAAGTGGGTTTAGGATTAGGATAGGATAGAGTTAGAGGGTTGAGAAAAATGGTTTAGGGACTTTTAATGTATGGAAAGTGGTTTTATGATAGGTGAAGAAGAATTAGCAAGAAAATTTACTCTAATTGGCTAAACTTTCTCCACGGAAGCACCACCTCATCCTATGCGTCCTTGGTCAAATGATGCCACGTTGATGCCACATCTCACGAAACTCAACCACACGTCAGAATTTGATCTTGCCACTTGTCACTTTTGGGGATGACAATGGCTGCTAAAAATATAATTTTTCCCAAAACCGTTGCCTAGTCCCAAAAATTTGAAACTTGTCGAAATGGGCCCAAACTCTCCACAAATGCTCAAGATGATTAGAGGACCACCAGCGTGTGTCTACTGCTAAAAATAGAAAGTTGTCCGCATGTCCCCGACTTTATTCTCATTAGATTCGATTTTCCACAAGGAATTCGAATCCGCAATCAAAATCGACATGCGAGCCTTGGTGATCAACCTGTTAAAAATAGAAAATTGTGCCAAATCATCCTAGAAGAGGTCCAAAAGACTCAAAATGTCTCAAGGATCAATAATATGCGCTCATAATCTAGAACAGGGGCCTAGAGCCAAAACTGTTAAAAATAGACATTTCTCGCATGTCGCCTGGAAAAGTGCCATCGAGCCTAGAATCATGCAAGGACCATCATTGTATGCTCAGAACTGCTCCAAACTATCAATAAACCCACTCAAACAGTGTCTCCTAAAAAGTAGCAACATCTGTTGTATGTAGACATCTCTCTCAAATGCATGGGAAACCAAGCAAACTCTAAATCTAAACCAAACAACCATGTACCGATCATATACCTGCCTCCGATGGGAACCAACCTCCTGCTCAACACAAGTGCTAAACTCTGGGAGAATCTCGGAATGCCAGCCAACAGAGTGCATGTTGGCTCTTAACCCTCAAAATTTTCAAGGGTGAAAATCTAGGGGTTAACAATACCTAAACTGGAGAACTTGAGATGTTAATTATTGAAAGGTGCATCAGATAAAAACATGGCTTTACGTGAAAGGTCACCTTGAGGCCCCTATAAATACCAAAGACCACTCATCATTGTAAATTATCATCTCTCATATTTTCACATTCAATATATTTTTTTAATCTGTATGGATTCTTTTATGTGGTCCTATTTATTTTGGATATTCAGTTTATGAACCAAATTGTTCATGTCATATTCGGGAAATCAACTTTGTTCATTTCAAGTATGAAGCTATGAACCCAGCTTTGATTCTGCACAGTTAATGGTTAATGGCTCCCCATTAATTATAACAAGGCGGCGCTGTTGATAGTTCGAAATTCAATGAGCACTGGTCTGCATTGCTAAGTGGATTCAGAGAGTACTTGAGCCAGCCAAACAAGCGAGGCAATTTGCTTGAGCAAGCACAAGAAAAGGTGGTGCAGGAGTGACAAGTTGGGCTGAACATTGCATTATGTTTGGGCACTTTTCTTTTTTTCATGTGTTAGGGTTTTTTACCAAATCAAATAAGAATTGAATTGCAGAAGAATTTCAATCAAATCAGTGCTGAATCATATTGCAGAAATCAGATTCAATATGGTCAACGATATGTCGACCAAATCAAACTGAATTCTGCAATATGATTTGGTAGAATTTGAATTACAGTCAAATTTTCGTATTAATATGGCCAATGCGGCTGAATTCTGTAACTGTGAAATAGACTAGTTCCGAATGAATATGGACATACTTCGATCTAGAGACAAGGAAAAAGCAATATATGAACTCACCATGGTATAACCAGATGAGAATATTTCAGTGAATAATCAATAAATGTGATAAACCAAAAAAAATCTAATACAAAAGAAAGACATGTCTCCACTAACCAACATGTGGGTGAAAAAAATTGGTGAACAGGCATCAGTCCAAATACAATGGAAATGATGCAGCTGTTATTCAAAAGTCAGTATGCCGATCCCATCATAAATCAAATGGGAAGTCCTATCCTTCCAGCATGCTCCACAAATATGAATCAACAAAAATATAATCAATGTAGGCAACAAAGATTGTGCCCTAAAAAGGGTCAATTTACTAAGCCGGGTTAAGAATGAAATCAAAATGCAAGTACTTACCCCATCCAAGAGCCTTCTGTTCAACTCGCTTGATCTTTTTTTTCTTTTGATTATTTTGTTGTTTTTTGATAAACGTGTCCCCTATACAAATACCAAGAGAAAAATAATAAATTCACATTCACTGGCCTTGAGAAACGCCCATACTAAAGCTTTAGACAAAAATAAAACCCAACAGATCCATAAACAAATAAAATCAAATCATCTATTGAATTCTGTGGATGAATGACTTCAAAAATGATGCCAATAGTATTAATGCTTTATTTTAATACATCTAATGTGCATGGATGGAATAATGGCAAATGTTCAGCTGTCACAAATTCTTAAAATTTCAAAATAGTTGTAATTTAAATAAAATGAAAGTAGTGTACCCTTCTGCTCAAATTTTGCTATACTGACTGACATAAGCTGCCTTCCACCAGGACGTAAAGGAGTTCCATCCAAAATTTGAATTGCCAAATCCACTGAAGGCTCCTACAACAAGCAAAATTGTGGTATTCTCAATCAATTTGACCATTATATGAATTCAAAACCTAGCAATTCTACTAAACCACTAGACAGTTTGAATCAGAGAGGATACCTACCTTCAAGTAAGTCACAAGTGCATCTCCTTTTTGTCTTCCAGTCTCTTTGTCAACGTAAATTTTCACCCGTGGCTTTTTGGTATCAAGATCCTGCAAGTGGCAGAAACATGGTGTAAAAAACTCATTCTAACCAAAAAGTTATCTCTTTGTCCACATACAATCTTCACTCACTACTTTCTAGTATCAGGATCCTGCTATTGGCAGCAACAAAATTTAAGAGAATCATTCTAGACAAAAAAATTATGAGATTAAGAGAGACTACATTATTATCTGCATATGAACAAAAGCTGTGGCTGGGACTCGGTATAATAATTATTGTTACACAGGGAGTAGATAAGTCATGCCACCAAGGTCTACAGTTATAACAACAGGAATATCCAAGGACCAAAAGTAAGGTACAAAACAGCTCGCAAAGCTTTCCAAAAATGCATCACTATAAAATTCTTGTAACCACAGATGGGTGCCCTTTCCATTATCCTCTGCCATAAAGTCACCTAAGACTGGGATCAATAATATATGTCCACAGAATCAACTGAGGGTTGACATTTAATGAGGCACCCTACATGATTCCACGAAGCTCTCCACCCCCTTCTCTAATAGTCATGACTCCCACATCCTCCATTATAACTTATCAATATAGAATTTACAGCAAATCAAGGAAGTGCCGAAGTGCTTAGTTCAAGATAAGAAATAACTGGATTACTCTTAAGTTGAAAAAGAAGTAAGCTGAAGACCACAGCAATGGCAGGAGCTGGGAATGTAGTTTCAAGCAGGCTCAGACAAAAGAAGGGCAACAAGGAAAATATGACCCAAAAAGAAGCAAGAAAAGAGCAATGCAGGACAGCAAGGAGGCTTCAACCTCGAAAGAGGGCAGTCCTAGGAAGCCTTGCTTCTCAACAGAGAGGTCCTGGGGGGGTATGAGAGCAGAGGGAACTCTGCCCCAAAGGGTATGAGAATATTTGGATCTATGGAGGAAGCGAGGAGCAGAGAGAAAGGTAAAGGCCATTATGGAGAAGGGAAAGAAGGAGAAGAGGTGGATTAGACTGAAGATCCTCAAAGCACCAGAAAATGGAGAAAAATCTACCTCCTAGCATCTCAGATTCGAAATGAAATGAATTAAAATTATATTAGTCTCCACAAGTGACTAAAGTAGGTATATGGGACTCTATAGTACAAGTGTTAATAGCAATGGAGTAACTAGAGCATCTCTGAAGACAAGAGACAAAGAAAGATCAAAATAAAAAACCTGATAGAGGGTAAACCCAATCATGTAAACCCTAGACCATCTAGTAGAGATGAATTGTAAAAGAAGAAGCATACTTGTAGCAAAAGAAGTCCACTGCATCATGACCAACAAGACCCTAGCCAGCGTCCAAATCAGAGAACGTGCCAGCATCTCTGTCAACCACAGTGAAACCAAAGAGACGGTGGCTAATTGGGGAATCTAAATGTAAAAGGTTATGGTAAGATTTCAAGAGTAGGTATTGAAGGTCCTAAAATGACAACTTATCAGACCCTACTTTTCTACACAGTAGATTAGATTATAGAGAAGGGAATTAAGGACAGAAAGTAAAGATGAATGGTGCCTTTGGTGTGTCATGTTTAAGTAATGGTCTCTAGTATCTACTGCATGTTAGGAAACAGGGCTATTTAAGCTGGCAGTGGGCAGTGTTACACCTCATATTGTATGAGGTTCCACTTTGTGATTTTCATCACATTGATGGAGATTTGCTGCTGTTTCATTGGAGGTCTTTGGCTTGGAGGAGTCTCACTTCTCCTTGGTTCGGTGATTGTGCTTGCTGCTTGGTGGTCTTCTCACACGTGCTTGCCTTGTTGATCACCCCTTGGTTGCACTTATGGATGGTTTGCTTATCTTGGGTATGGATGATGGCTCTAGCCCCCCAAGGGGTTAGATGATGGTGTCCCTACTCAGTTGAGTCCATACCTACTCGGCCGAGTAAGTACTGCACCCCACCAACATGCAAAATTCAGTTTTTCTTGAAAGGGTTTGACCAAAAACACTGGAAATTAATGGTAATGTTAAATTCTTAAAGTAAAAGTTGACATTTCCTTTATCCTTCCTTTTTATTAAAAAGGAAGGATAAAGGAAATGTCAACTTTTACTTGAAGTTTTAACATTACCACTAATTGTTTCAGGATGTTTGAGAGTGGTTCCAACCTCATGGGACTTCATATGGAGAAAGTAGAATTTCATATCCCATTCAAAATTCAGCAGACTTAAAGGTTTTCAGAATTTCAGGATTGGTAGGATTGCAACATTTTTATTGGATTCTATCACGTATGAAGGTGTGGGATTGGCATTTAAGAGAACCAAACCCTTTATGTACCTCGATGTTGGTGGTATTGATTGTTGAACTCCTCTGTCACAGCCTTGGCAAAAATGTACCCTTCGCTCAAACCAAAATCATTGATTAGGCATGTTAGGCTTTCTCTACCATATCAGAACTTATAAGGCTTAGATTAGGTAGTTTCATCAAAATTGGGTGGTGCTAACTGATGTCCCTAGAGGATCGAAGTAGAGGCATAGGCTAGACAAGAGGCAAAGGGTGATACTAATCATGAGGATCCCAATATAAGCAATGGTGGAACATTGCTTGTCATTTATGTTTGTCATTGCTCATATATTCATAATGCTTTCTTTCAAAGTTTCAATAAGTTTTTGGAATCATGGTTTGCAATCTTTAAAATATAATTTTTTCATTAAAATTTAAATATTTTATGTATTTTTTAGTAAACCGAGTCATTGAAATCAAATCGGTCCGAATCAATCAGACTCTGAGTTGATCCTCGACCAATTCCGAGTCTGAGTTTAAAAACAACGGTTGGATGTGTGATGGGGAACACACTTGATGATTGGATGGATTAGCACTTTGTTTTGTTCCCTTCTCTAATGATGTTGCTACGGTGGAATGATTCATGTTGCCCTTGTGGGATTTTTCTAGGTAATATAACTTAATTGACAGGCCAAGTATGTGCAAAAATTGTAACTCCACACTTGATGATTTGCATTAACATGAGGTTTATAAATACAATATAGAATGATCATCGGTCTTCCCCTTTCAGGTAACTCTTCCTATCACCTACGACTCTTCACATTCCTATTATTTACAATTTTATTTATAATTTACCATAATTGCAAGTACATCAAGGCAGCTTTGGGTCAAATGAGATTTCATGGTTGGTCCCCCTGGAAGGCTGACTTTGTTGACCTCTCTCATCGAACTGATCATTTGGTTGCATTGGTCCTTTGAGTATGATGATTTCATCATGGCAGCTTTGAGGTACAAACTTTTGGGTCTAGGGTAGTTCCTTTTTCCTTTCCACATTGTCATTTCAATATTTCTAGCTTGCTGATTTTTGCAGATTTTAAGACAGCAACTTACTTTTCCCTTTAGTTATTTACTTTGGTCTTTGCTTAAGTGTCGTTGATTTTTTCCCAGTTATATCAGCATGTGGTCGTGTCTTGTGTGTCTTTCCTTTCATAAAATAAGTGGCTGTCCACTATTGTTTTTCCTAGGACAAACTCTAAGTGTCTTATTTTTCACATGTCGAGCCTTTGTGTCTATCATTAGAGTGAGCTTGAATGGGGATCCCGTTTGTTCACCGTTCCCAAAGTATTGAGCCTTTAGGATGGGTAGTTTGAAGAGACATAGGAGAGTCTTGAGTCATCTTATGTCTTGTCTCTTCATTCCTTATCATTGAGTCTTCTACTTTGAATCAGTCTCCCCCTCATCTAGCAATAGGGATATGGTACCTGGTTCTTTCATCTTGGTCTTCTTGAGTTATCACTTCGCGCTAAGGGAAGAGAAACATTATTGCTCTTCTTATCAGCAGGTCATCCTGTATCAACTTCACCACATTATCTACGGATGACCCAAAAGTGGAGCACCTTGGTAGTCATTAGCGTCATTGACGGTTATCTCACATCCGACAAGGTTGAGTATCATTGGGCCTTGATTGGATTATCCTTGTCATTGTTCGACTTCAGAACATCTTTCACAGTGACATGTTGTGCTTATACCTCAAGACCCATTGTCATTATCGGTGGTGTTCATTCGCACTTGACAGGTGTTTACATTATTGACATCTAATTAAGTGACTCTCTCCCTTGTGTCAACAGCAGCACATTTACCGCAAGGAGTGTACATATTGGGTGGTAGCAGGTAGCAGATTTGGATGAGACCCCTTGTGTTTCARTGTTTCAGTGGGCRGTTTATATTGATTTGACACCATGGCCCATTGGACAGGCTTTGGTATTACATGTCCACTTACAGGATTTTCTTGCTCAGCTTACAAGGCCTTCTCTTCTTCCACACATATACAAGGGTATTCTTGGTACACATTCATCTATTTCCTCAGAGCATCAYTGGTAGATTTTAGAGACACGAAGATTCATATGGTTCTCAACATCCCACAAGGGGATTCCRTCCCCTTGAGTCTCCATTATTAACCCCTAGATTTTCACCCTTGAAAATATTGAGGGTTAAGAGCCAACATGCACTATTTTGGCTAGCATTTTGAGATTCTCCTAGAGTTTAGCACTTGTGTTGARCCAGAGGTTGGTTCCCATCAGAGACAAGTACATTATTGGTACGTGGGTGTTGTTGTTTCAGAGTTAGAACTAACTTGTTTTCCTTTGCGTTTAAGAGAGATGTCTACAGATAACAGGTGTCCCTACTTTTTAGGAGACATGGTTTGAGAGACTCAGTTGACAGTTTTGAGCCATTTTGAGCATACAAGGTTGGTACTTTCATGATTCTAGGCCCGATGACACATTTCTAACCGACATGCAAGAAGTTTCTATTTTTAGGAGGTTGAGCTCCAGGCCTCGAATTGAGATTCTGAGTGTACATTGTTGATCTTTGAGACATCATGAGTCTTTTGGACTTTTTCCAAGTGACATGCATGATATGTCTATTTTTAGCAAGTGAGGCACCAAGGCTCGCATGTCAATTCTAATTGCGGATTTGGAATCCTCTCGAAAAACAGAATCCAGTGAGTATGACATCATTGACATGCAAGCACATTCTATTTTTAGCAATGTTTATTTTGGGACAATTGACACATGTCGATGTTCTCCTAGTCATCCTGAATGTTTTTGAAAATTTCCTAAAATTTAGCACGAACCCTAATTTTAACAAAGGTGATGACAAGTGGCAGGGTCAAATTCCGACATTTGGTAGAGTTTCAACGTGATGTGGCATCTACATGGCATCAAGAAGAGGGGCGCATTTTCCAAGCCAAAAGCACTAAAGTCAACAGAAAATTAGATAAAGTGAAGAGATGGCATGTAGGATGAGTTGGCACTTCCATGGAGATAATTTAGCCAATCAAGACTAACTTTTCTCACTAACTTTTCCTCACTTTCCATATTTCCACTTTCCATGCATCAATTTCTCAAAATTCTCCTTAATTTGCTTTTAAACACTAATTTCCTAAAAAATAGGAAAATCCCTAAAAAATGGGGCAAATTTCTTCCTTCGCTAAACTCACTCATTACTTGGCCAAATTTAGCAATTAGAGATGTGTTGGATTGCTTATTTTATCCTCCATGCTTTACCCCCGCTCCTTAAAACTAAAAGCGCATGATTCCTCTCATTATCTCTCCCTCTTCTTCCGCAAGTGCACCCTCTATCTCTCCTATTTTCCTCACATGTGTGGGGCATTACTCATGCTTGTACACTCGTTCCCCCTTGCATGTGCCACTAACCTACCTATTTTCCACTTCCTAACTTTTCCATTCACATATGCACCTATCTTAGCCTCCTCTTCTCACACATGAAAGCTTATTTCTCTTTACCTCACCCATTAATGTGTCTCTCCTAACTTTTAGAGCGCATTCTTTCTTGGTCATGCGCATGTACTCACTCCTTTCATCACTAGACTTGACTCTCCATTCTAGCATGCACTTTCCTTATTCACTTATGTTAGTTTTTAGCTCGATTGGTGTCTCAGATGTGCCTATGTGTCCTAGGTCAACTGATGGACACCTTAAATAACCCAGATCAACCTTTTATTGTATATTTTCCGGAGGTCCTATGAGGCTGCCACCTAAGGTCTGTCCTTGACCTTAGTATGGCTCTAAGTTTCAACTGTATGGCTGTCTTCTTTTGCTATTTTAGGACAGCAAACAATCATCCAACTTTCTGCTAAATGTTTTGAAGGTTAAGTGATCTTTTAAGGTGCCCTTGCAAGTGTTTTCTTTACTCAATGTTAGCACATGCAATATAACTTAAAACACATAACACTACCTCTAGATCTTTAACTTTAAAATGTTGATCTACAATTCTAAGCATGCATAAATTTGACACAGGTATTTTTGGTAAACATGACCCTGGATAAAACCCCCCCGGGGAAAACCAGTTTGGGATATATGTCTATATAATGATGATCAAAGCATGAGATACAACAAGTAATACCATACAAAGCAACTTGTATACATAGAAAGCTCCTCACAAGCCTTGCCACAAGATCCAGAGAGAGATGTGCCCAAACTCAGGTGCGCCCTCTCCCTTTGTTGCTCTCTGCACTGAAGTGAAGCGCTCTAGCACCTCTTTGACCCAATGAAGAAATCCCTCCACAGGAATGTGCTCTCTTGTGCTGCCTCTCCACTGAAACTGTCAGAACTGAATTCCTCCAAGTGAATCCACTACCAGGTAGTTATCAACACACACCACTGGTGCGCCCTCTTCCTAGAAGATAAGATCACCATCAAATAACAGAGGCCTAAGCTGGATGTCTCTCTCCATGGAAGCATGTGCCCAAGCTCTCCTCTCCCACTGCATTAGACCTCATCTTCATGCTCCTCCCACTCCTCCTCAAGTGAACAAAACAATGAATGAAGCCTCCTCCTCAGAATGTGCGCTCTCCTCTAGAAAATAAACTCCTCTCTATATAGCATGTGCCCTCCAAGGAAATAAATGCTAAACCTCCATGGATAACCTCTCCATGAAAGCTCAACCCAACAAGAGCTTCCTCCACAAGCTCTCATGCAAGTGCGCCCTCCTCTCCTTGAGAAATGCGCCCCTTCTCTTCTCCAAAACTCACAAGTGAAGAATGAATCTCAAAAATATACTAAACCCTCAATTTAACCTCCTTTGGCCAAGCCCTGAAAGATCAATGGCCTAGATCCAATCTAGCCAAGTCTTATCAATGGGTGAGATCTAATCCAAAAATCTCACTAAGGAAACCCACTTTCCTTAGTTGCTTTATGTCTATTAATTCACCCACATTGAGAATTAATTGTCACTTTATGACTTAAGTGACATATTTCACTTTTGACTTAAATCTCCTAAGTCAAAGTGAAATTAGAATCATAAAGTAAAGTACAAGGGTAATAGTCTTCCCCCTTTGTGCTTAGAGACTTATAAGCACATAGGAACCACTTTCCAAGGTAGCCAAATCCCAACACTCCCTCTTACCGACGAAAGTGCTTGTCACCACCAATCTCGTCCCTGCAGTGGACATGGTTGCCTCCTGGCATATGCTCGGTGAGTATGGTTGTACCCTGATCACTGAAAGTGGACTCTGTCACAGATCTACTTAATCTGTGTGATCTATAAATGGAACTGACTCTCCATCTATACAAGATCACCTAGATCTCGGTCATCACACCAAGATCTCCACCTTGGTCTCCCACCAAGGATTTCCACCTACTCTTGGCATCTCACCAAGAGTCTCCCCCTCTTGGTATCTCACCAGGAGTCATCAACTTGGCCTCTCGCCAAGTAACTTCCACTTGAAGTGGATCCAGAACCTGATCTGCCCATCTTAGAAGCTATGTGAGGCTCAAGCCTCCGTGGTGCCCTGTTACAACTCCTCATCAACCTATGATGCACTAAAGTTGTAGCAACAACTCTCTGTCTACTCGACTGCTCAGAAACTGTAGCTATATTGGGTGGACCAGTCACCCACTCTGAAGATGTCCAGGGACACTAAGTCTCATCTCCCTCTGAATCACTGTTGTGAGTCAGTCGGTCCTCATCAACTCTATCTCCCCATCTAGTACTAGATGGTGTAATAGCAGACAAGATAGTCGTGAATGCACACTCTCTCGCAAACTAATCACTGAACTCTATCTCCTTTGTTGTCGCTGCTGACACATCCTGTTGCTTCTTCTTCTTCTTGGGACACTGTCCTGCATAGTGACCCATCTCTCCACAAGCAAAGCATCTCATTGTGCTCATGTCTCTCTTCTGCCCACTGCTGCTACTGCTGCTCTCTCCTCCTTGTGGTGGGGCCCCAAACTTGGGACCCTGCCGACCTCCCCGATCGGTCTTCTTCTTGCCCTTTGTCCAAAGAGCAAGGCCCTCAACACCAGAAACTGATTGTTGTTGTCTAGAAGCCTCGACTACAAGCCTAATCTCCTCTTGGACAAAGTCATCCCACATCCTCTCCCATGTAGGCATAACCTCCCTGGCAACATTGCCGCGTACGAATGGACCCCACGGTTTGGTGAAGCTATTCATATCTATCCTCACCAAAGAATTAGGGTTCACCGACTCATCCTCGAGCATGTGAATGCTCCTCAGNCAACTTCTAGTTCTCATTAGAGCTCTCGTACAACTTGCATAGAGATGCCCACATCTCGTATGCACAAGTCTTCCCAGTCAAGTGGGGAATAATGTGATCTCGCACAGCATCACAAATGATCCTCTTTGGCTTCTTGTTCCTCCTCCTGAACTCTGCCACCAAGACGAGAGCAGTGACAGGAATGGGAGGAACAGTTGCCTCGACCATGTCCCATAGCTCAAGGTCCTCTAAGACAAAGACCATCCTCGCCTTCCAAGGCGACCAATTGTTAGCCCCAGCTAGCCTGTCCTCCACATGCATATGAGATACTGACATGTTTGTCACACTGCGCTCACTCTGATGCTCCCAATGCAAAGGAACGATGCCTCACTCCTGTCAACACAGGTGTGAAAAGAAGCAAGCAAACCCCCAACCTCACTCCTAGTCAATAGGTGTGAAAAGAGGTCGTACTCTACAACCTCACTCCTGTCCACGCAGGTGTGAAAAGAGGCTGTCCACAAGTGTCAAAAATCAGCCCAACAAATGTGCCCACAACTGTCCACAGACACTATCAACTAGCTGTCCAAAATCTGTCCTGAGCTGTCCAACTGGCACTGAATGAGAGGTACCTTCAAATTTGAAGTTTACCCATTGTTTTGGACTAAAAACTTGTTGTCCAAAACTGCAAACAAAAGTGCTCCAAAATCAACAAGTCTAAGCCACCTTTGGCTCTGATACCATGTAGATTTTCCGGAGGTCCTATGAGGCTGCCACCTAAGGTCTGTCTTTGACCTTAGTATGGCTCTAAGTTTCAACTGTATGGCTGTCTTCTTTTGTTGTTTTAGGACAGCAAACAGTCATCCAACTTTCTATTGAATGTTTTGAAGGTTAAGTGCTCTTTTAAGGTGCCGTTGCAAGTGTTTTCTTTACTCAATGTTAGCACATGCAATATAACTTAAAACGCATAACACTACCTCTAGATCTTTAACTTTAAAATGTTAATCTACACTTCTAAGCATGCATAAATTTGACACAGGTATTTTTGGTCAACATGACCCTAAATAAACCCCCTCCCGGGGAAAACCAGTTTGGGATATATGTCTATATAATGATGATCAAAGCATGAGATACAACAAGTAATACAATACAAAGCAACATGTATACATAGCAAGCTCGTCACAAGCCTTGCCACAAGATCCAGAGAGAGATGTGCCCAAACTCAGGTGTGCCCTCTCCCTTTGTTGCTCTCTGCACTGAAGTGAAGCGCTCTAGCTCCTCTTTGACCCAATGAAGAAATCCCTCCACAGGAATGTGCTCTCTTGTGCTGCCTCTCCACTGAAACTGTCAGAACTGACTTCCTCCAAGTGAATCCACTACCAGGTAGTTGTCAACCCACTCCACTGGTG
>JASDQU010095129.1:782-21813 GCA_032191745.1 Picea mariana | reverse complement strand
CATAAAACACACTAAAGAACATCATGTATCAGTTTCATATCTTTATTTAGTACAGGTACAAAGTTATTATTTTTTCAAGTCAGGGTTGTTGACTAACCCAAAACTAGTCATGGTTGAGACAAGTAGTTGATGAGTTGGCACATACATGAGGTGTATAGTTGATGATGTTGGTACATATTGATGAGTCATTGTTGATGAGTGGTTGACACATGATTGTTATATACTTGGTACATGGTTGGATGCACTTGTTTATGGTACAGGTTGATTACAAGTTGTTTGGCACACGTTGGTGCATGGTTGATGCTCTTGTTTATGGTACAGATTGATATGTGTTGAGGATTGTTGCCTCATCTCAGTTGGTGTTGAGAATGCAAGGTGAGTATTGCATATAGAGCTGGTGCTCTTGTAGAGTTGTACTCTATTCAGTTGTTGCTGATAAACCCCAAGGATTGTAGTCTGTAATAAAAAGAAAATTGTACATACATCTTGTGTTCTTTGTGTTCATTGTGGTGATGACTTGTTGATGATATATTGCTAATATATGTTGCTGATATGTGATCACATATAACTGGTTATAAATGACAACAATGGGTAATGAATAAATGTTGAATGCTAATTGATGAGTTTTTGTGCAAGAGGGAAGTTTTTGGGAAAAGAGCCCCACACTCATTCACCCCCCCCTCTAAGTGTGGTAGGTGTGTCCAACAACCTGTTATTCTAATATATCAGATGTTGTATGCAGAGATTGAATTGAGAGGAATTGTTGTGGTCTAACAGTCATTGGTTTTAAAGTTCCTAGTTTCAAACCACGTAGAGTTTTTTGAGAACTGTACTAGTAACATGGAACCAAAAAAGAGTGGACAGATAATTAGGCTGGAACCTGAGGGCACAAAATTTCTTGAATATTACCCACAAATGGCACAAAGGTTTAAAGATGCAGGTTGGTTCGAGTTTTTCACAAATTTCCATGGAAACGATGAACAGGTCTCCATGATATTCGCACATAATTTTGATGGTTTTGAAGTTGTGATTGGAAAATTGCTAATGATGGTGACTGAAATCTCAATTGAAAGAGCCTGCAAATTTCCAATTGGGGAAGAAAGGTGGTGGAAAAAAGAGAATGTGGTCAGGGAGTTCATGAACCAGTTCATGATACCAGAACAATAGAACCCTAATTGGAAAAACAAAATACCTCATAGATGGATCAGAAAGGAGTGGCATACTGCTTTGATTATCATTCACAGGTATATCAAATGTGAGGGTAGGTTCTCACTGGTTTACATTTATCATATCAGAATGTTAATGCACATCAATGGAGATTATCCCCTAAATTTACCCTATTTCCTGCTAAAACATCTATCTAAGATGTCCAAAAGGGTGCAGTCTCACCCAGATATAGCCAAAGGCAGTCTTTTCCACCAAGTTTTGATAAATACATTGGTTTTATCTTCTTTGAATGAAGTAAAGAGACCTTGGGATTGGTTAATCCAGTCTCTAAGTAATGGTCCACAACCAAGCAAATGTAAAAATGCCAAAGGGAAAAGATCAACTATACAGAAACAGAGTGTTACAATTGATGAATCCCCAATCAAAGAAGAAACATCTGCAACCAGGGTAACAAGAGCCAACAAAAGGAAGATTCAAACTCAACAAATCATTGTTGCTGCCCTTGTAGGTAAAGGTCAAGAAGAAGCCACCACCAGTAGAGGTAAGAGATCAAAACCAGATGCAGATATTGATATGTTTCTTGATTCTGAAATAAAGATGGAAGTAGATATAGAAGAAAATTATAATGTAGACCCAATTAAATCCACAGTCAAGAATAAACAAAAAAAAACCGTTAAGAAAGGTTCCAAGGGAAAAAAACAGGGGAAGAAACCTACACTTGTGCCTAAATACTCTAGGACAAACTCCACTAGGGATGTCAACAAATTCAAGTTAAACTCTAAGGCTATGTTTGACCCATCCATCAAAAAAGAGAATCTTATAGTCATAGAGGACAATTCTGAAGACTCTAAAGCAGGCATTAAAGAACATGCAGAAATACCTCCATTGTACAGGAAAGAAAAAGAAAATAAAAACTTGGGGAAGACACAAGGAAAATGAAAACAAGTGGCTCAATACTCTATAGGACTTGTAACAAGAGAAACCACTAGATCATCAAAAGATGGAGAATTTTTAAAGTTACAGGTGGGATTTTTGAACTATCATTTTGCAGATCCAGATCAGTTTCCAAATCTCCCAGAGGCCATGGAATCAGATAGTTCTGATGATGATCAAAGCTCAGAACTATCCTCTAAATACCATATCAAATTGAGAAAACCTCAGGTTGCTATAGACTTGAACAATCCTACACCTGCAGAAGAATTTCCAGAGTTTAAAGTCAAGGTTAGAAGTGATAAAGACAATATTAAAGAATTCTAGAAAATGGTGAAGCAATTAAAGAAAGAAAAGGATCAGGTGGAGCAATGGAGCGCCAAACAACAAGAGAAGATATAGGGTTTCAAGAAAAAGAGAAAGGAACAAAAGGAATTGCTCAAGGAGCTGCGAGAGTCTAACTTCAAAATGTATTGGCATAATATTGTGCTCACAACCAAGCTAAAACAGAGGACTACTAAAACCAGTGCTATCATTATATCATGATAGCCTTATGAGGTTCCTTCCTGCAAAGTTTTGAAATTTTTGATACAATTTACTCAAGGAGTGAAAGATGATGTTTTGATTTTGACCTAATGAATTTTGAGAATTCAAATGGATAACTCATCTAAAATCGACTACAAATTTTATGGGATTTAATAAGTTGTTGTAAAAGCGTTTTGGATTAAGTTGTTGAGAAAAATTACTATTTTGCAAATGTAAGTGCTCATTTTGAGCTGATATTCCTAGAAGATAGATGCTGAATAGATCATGTTACTAACTACATACTAGAAAATAGGATCTGTAGTCATTTTTGTATAGTTTAAATAGACATATGAAAGACTGTATGAAGGTCGAAAAATTCGATAGTTAGGGACCTGTTTTGAACTCTTTGTAAGAAATATTTATTCTACCTTGATACTTAATGGCAAAGACATATTGATGGTTAGACTTTCTCTTCTTTCATGTTCTTTTTCTTTTCTTGCTTGAGATCATTTTTCAATTGCAATGCATTGTTTTCTTGGTCTTAATTAATGCAGTGAATATTTTGTTATTATTATTTTCAAGATTTGATTTACAAGCACATGTTCTTGTTTCTAAATTACATTTTGAGATAAGAAATCCATGTGGGGTTAACAAACTGAAGACTTCCATATTTCCTTTCTTTATTTTTCCTTATTTATCTGATCTATCTATGTGGCTGCCCTTTAACAAATCAGTGGGATATCTCTTGCCTTTATTATGAAATTCATGTTTACCTTGAAACCTTGAACTAGCTTTCAACCACCCTTTTTTAAAACCAATTCATAAAGCCCTTAAAATATTATTTCAATAACCCGATGATGCCCGAGCTTTCCCTCTCACTGTCAAGTGAAACTTTATGGACTAAAATTGTTTGGAATTGTTGTCGAGGAAGAAGAAACAAAGATATATTCCTTGGGGAAACAACAAGATTAGATTCAAATCTTGATGGTGAACAAGATTTTGGACATTACATGAGACTGTGATTTTTCACCTGGCGACTCCTATGTGGTAATTATGCCTCCTTTCCAAAATAAGGCAAAGGACCTAAAATTCCTCCAACTTCCTCATCATCTACAAAGAAACCAGTTACAGAAAAAATCTAGACCCAGAGCCTGTTGCAGCAGTACCAAACCCTGAAAAATTATTAAGAAAACCTAAAATCATTCCTAGACAGTCTTCTCTCTCAAAGGGAAAATTGCTTTCAATCAGTCCTCAAGGACAGTCTTATGAAATTATCAAAATCCAATCAGATGAAAAAGTGATTCCTGAAAGTGAAATTAAGCCTCTCATTGAGCCTGTTACAGTTTCCTTTCCTTCAACCATTTCATAATTAAATCTAAATCAATGGAAGTTGTTTGCTAAGCTCATTGAAGAGGAACAAGCAAATAATTTGTCTGTAGCTAAATATTTGAGAGATTACAAAAAATATATTAAAAGTGAACTAGAAGCACTCTCTTCATCATCTCAGTCTTTCTCTTCCGAAGAAAATAAACCATGTTATTCATCTTTTGAAAACCCTCCTTTTCTGGGACCATCATCTGGCTCTAGTCTAGAAAAGAAACATTTGTTTTCTGAAGATCAAGAACTACTATCAATACAACTAAGTTTCTACACACAGGGGACAATTTCTCTTTCTACATCACTAATCGAGCTTACTCCTAAAGCTCAAATTCCAAAGATAGCAAATATGGTTGTAAATAGAATGGATGTAATTGTTGCATCCAGATATGCACCATTAAACCTACCACAAGTTCGGTATGCCTTTCCACAAAATGACTATATGAAATATTTTCCAAGATTCAATGGAGAAGGAGGAGTTGCTGCTGAAGATCATTTGAATTCTTTCTACAGTTTTGCATACAATTTTAATGTAGATCATGTAGATGTGTGGATTAGACTTTTTGTGCAGAGTTTAGAGGGTGAAACAAGAAAATGGTTCAGGATCCTGCCACCTAATTCAATTGCTGATATTGATGCTTTGTATGACACCTTTTTAAGACATTGGGGAGATAATAAAGACTACTTATACTACATTACTGAATTTGGTGCTTTAAAAAGGAAACAAGGTGAATCAATATCTGATTTTACTAAAAGGTTCAATAAAATGTATAGTAAAATTCCAGATGAAATTAAGCCTTTAGAAACATCAGCCAAAATCACCTTTGCCAATGCTTTTGATGTTGATTTTTTTCTATTATTGAGAGAAATAAGGTACGCTACTCTAATCCTGATGCAGGAAGCAACTGTTGAGGTAGAATATAACATACTAGAACTAATGAAAACATAGCCTTTTAGGATTACTGTTCTCAAGGCTTTACAACCCCCTCCTCAGGTCACCTTTTCAGATACTATCAACCTTGAAGATGAGAACCTTGCTATAACCATTGGACCTCATATTGAATACATAATTGATGCTTCTCCTCCTTTCTAAATATCACTAAATATTCATGACAAGATATTGCATAACTACTTAATGGATTCTGGGGCTTCACACAATGTTATGCCCAAAGTGGTAATGGATGAATTAGGGTTAGACATTACTAAACCCTACTTTGATCTATATTCTTTTGACTCCAGGAAATTGAAATGTTTGGGAGTTATCAAGGACATGGTTGTTACTCTTTCCCAATTACCTATGAAGAGTGTGGTATTGGATATTATTATGGCTGACATACCTCCAAAATTTGGAATGCTTCTTTCAAGATCCTGGGCTAAGAAAGTAGGAGGCACTTTACATATGGATCGCAGTTATGCTACCATTCCTGTTTTTGGTGGAGAACATCAGAGATTGTACAGGGAAGTAAGACTGGATTATTTGGTAAGTGATCATGAAAACCCTAGTAATCATCCTAAATATGTTGTAGAATATGAAATTGGCTCCTTTATTTTTCATATTGGTGATCATATGGCAGAAACATCAATTATAAGAATAACACCTGTAGTTTGAAATAGTGCAAAAATATTTGTTTGGAAAATGTATTTTGATGGGGCTTGTTCAAGAGAAGGTTCCGGCGTTGGGATTTTTTTCATTTCCACTACCCAAGAAGTCATTCCTATTTCATATAAACTTGAATTTGATACAACCAATAACATCAATGAGTATGAAGATTTTTTGTTAGGATTGAAAGATGCTAAATATATGGGTATAGATAAACTTTCTGTTTTTGGAGATTCATAACTCATTATCCATCAGATTAATAAAATTTATCAAACCAAGTAGAAAAGGTTAAAAAAATATAGGAATTAAGTGTGGGATTATGTGGATAATTTCTTCCTGACATTCAAAATTACTTTTGTGCATAGGAATTTGAATCAGCAGGTTGACTCTTTGGCACTTGCAGCCAGTAACTTTAAGACCCCAATGTTTCCTAATCTAAAATTTGAGATTGAGGTTTGACACAGACCCTCAATACCAGATAACATAAAAAATTGGCAGGTCTTTAAAGATGATGAGGAGATTCAAATATTCTTAAATACTATTGAAGAATTTTCCAATATTTCAATAGATTAGGACAATGAAGATGATGATGCAGAGGTGCATGCTGCAAATGTTCTTCAAGACAACGTTGCTGGGAACAAAATTATTGAATTAAAAACAAATCATCTTCCTAAATTTTTGGTTCCACTTGAGAGATTGTTTTATCACAACGATGTTTCCAGAAAAGTTGTTATTCAGACATAAGAGACTGATGTAGTGTACTGTGATATCAGTTCATATTTAAATCCGAGGATGGTAAAATTATCTAGAAAACTGTCAGAAAAACAGAGAGATATATATGTCAATTTGATGAAGCAGTATTCATATGTATTTTCCTAGTCTTATGAAGACCTAAAGGTTTTTTATACAATGATTATACAACACAAGATTCATTTGAAGCCTGGATCAAAACCTTTTAAGTAGAAGTCTAGGAAATTTAATCCTTTGTTGTTACCCATAATAGAAAAATTGTTGAAAAGGTTATTCGATGCCAAAATTATAGTGCCCTGAGATACTTAGAGTGGGTATCTAATCTTGTACCTGTCAAGAAGAAGAGTGGAGAAATAAGACTTTGTGTGGACTTCAGGAATTTGAACATGTGCTCCCTAAAGGACAATTATCCATTACCTAAAATGGATCATATTTTACAGAGAGTAGTAGGGGAAAAGAATATTTCTATGCATGATGGCTACTCAAGGTACAATCAGATATCAATAATGGAGGAGGACAAGAAGAAAACCACTTTTACCACTCCCTGGGGCACTTTGATGTATGAAAAGATGCCTTTTGGATTGATGAATGCATGAGCCACCTTTCAGAGGGCTATGGACATTACTTTTATTGGTGAGAAAGAAAGGTTTTTAGTTATTTATCTTGATGACATCATTGTATTTTCAACATCTGATGAAGAACATTTACAACATTTGAAGCAGACTTTTGAGAAATGCAGAAGGTACGGTATACCACTTAACCCTAAAAAATCACATTTTTCCATGGAAGGAGAAATTTTGGGACACATTGTTTCACCTGAAGGTATTAAAATAGACCCTGAAAGAGTAAAAGATATCCGACAGATAGACATTCCAAGGAACAAGAATTCTATCCAATACTTCATAGGTAAAATAATTTTTTTAAGGAGATTCATACCCAATTTTGCAGAAATTATCAAATACATTATGGATATGTTGAAAAAGGATGAATAAATCAAATGGATACCATAATCCAAAGAAACTTTTGAGAATATTAAGGAGTCTCTTGTTCAGGCCCCTGTTCTCATCAGTCCGGATTGTTCCAAGGGATTCATGATTTTTTCATTTGCCTCAGAATACACCATAGTTGTTGTTCTTCTACAAAGAAATGAGGAAGGATATGAGCAACCCATTTCCTTCTTCAACAAAACTCTTAGAGACCCTGAACTGAAATATGATATAATGGAGAAATAGACATATGCTCTGGTGAAGGATTTAAAATCTTCCAGGGTATATGTTCTTCAATTTGAGATCACTGCATATGTGCCAAGTAGTGCAGTCAAAGAAATTTTAGTTCAACCCGATTGTGAGGAAAGAGGGGAAAGTGGATAACAAAAATTCTGGAGTACAACCTGACTATAAATCCCACTCAGCTGATAAAAGGTCGAGGCCTTACCAAATTAATGACAGATTCAAATTACAAAGAAATTGGGTTGTATCAGCTCTCAATTAAAGCACATAATTCTTCATTCTATATTGGAGAAACCAGCTGACAGGTAAACAAAAAATATGCTTCTTCACCATGGTACAAGGATATTGTATTTTTTCTGTTGAATATTCAATCTCCTCCTGAATTGGATAAATGAAAGTTTAGATCACTAATATTAAAATCAATAAAGAATTGCATTATTGATCAAATCTTGTTCTGGAAGAATCCTAATGGGATCTTGTTGAGGTGTGTTGATGAAGAAGAGGCTAAACAATTTTTTTATGATCTACACCATGGTGTTTATGGAGGTCATCACCATTAGAAAGATACTTCTTTCAATATTCTCATAGCATGTTATTATTGGCCAGTCCTATTCTCTGACATTTTTGCTCAGGTCAGAGCATGTGAACCCTGTCAGAAGTTTGCAAGAAAATAGAAACTTATGTCTCTGCCTCTGAAACCCATCATCGCTCATGGACCATTTCAACAATGGGGCTTGGAATTCATCAAGGAAGTCAAACCTTCATATTCTAGACAACATAAGTGGATTCTTACAACCACTGATTAATTTACAAAGTGGATTGAAGCAATTCCAACTCGGAATGCAACATACAAGGTAATCATGAAATTTCTTGAAGGACATATTTTTTTCTAGGTTTGGTTGTCCTAAGAGGCTAGTTACTGATTATGCCCAAGATTTTAAATTAAACTCCATGATTGATTTGTGCAATAAGTATAATATCAAATTGGTCCACTCTACTCCTTACCATCCCCAATGAAACGGGTTAGCATAGTCCTCCAATAAAAGTCTTATAAGGATTATCAAAAACCTACTTGCAGAAAACAAAAGGTCATGGGATTCCAAGTTAAAGTTTTCCCTATGGGTTGATTGTATTAGTAACAAGAAGTCTATTGGAACCTCCCCTTTCCATATGGTGTATGGAACATAAGCCATTTTTCTAATTCAATTGGGCTTACCAGTTTTAAAATGTTTGCAAGAAGAGTTAGAAGAACCCAATGATATCCAAAGGAGAGTTTTTCAGATGATTGAGGTTCAGCAGGTTAGAGAACAGATGGATTAGAAATCTTCTACTTACCAGAGAAAATTCAAAGCCACATTTGATAAGGGAACTAAGAAAGATGTTTTTAATGAAGGAGATTTGGTATTAAGGTGGGATGCTAGGAGAGAGGAAAAAGAAAAACATGGTAAGTTTGACAACTTATGGTATGGTCCTTTCAGAATAGCCAAGGTCATGGATAACAATATTTTTCTCTTACATAATCTAGATGACACTGAAACATTTGGAGGCCCAGTGAATGGAAGGTTTTTGAAAAAATACTCTCTTTAAATATTTATCAAAGGTTTCAGCCTGTACAATAGGTGTTTCTTTCAATAAAGACTCCATATACTCAATGGAATTGGTTTTAAACAGTTGTGTTGTAAATAAAGGGTGACAGAGCAGGGAAAATAGAGAATCAGAAGCAAGGTAAAGGCATTGGTCTCTAGATCTTAAAGTTTTCTCATTAAAACTTTACCCCTAGAAGGAGCCATTGTCAGTCTCTAACTTTGTTCTTGATTAAGTTAGTATCCCTAATCCTAAATCCTCCCTTCTTATACTTTGTTGCTTGAATTTTAGACTTTTACCCTTTGTTTGATTTGCTATGTTTTGCATTTTTTGCACTTTGAAATAATTTTCTTAAGTTTTTGAAGGTTTAAGACATGATTTGATGAGATTTGTCACATCATTTTTCTATTTTACTTTTGAAGTTTCAAATTCTTGACAAGTTATGAATGGCGCTACAAGAATAATGCTATTCTCATAGTGCTAAGGTAATTATGTTTTGACATGTGCCAACCCACCCATATCTTATCATGATTGCGCAAATCGTGGATAGAGGACCTGCATGTGCTCCACGATATTTGCTCGAGTTGATGTTGCATTTTAAACCACTATATGAAAGAGATCAAGATGTACTAGCTAGGACCTACATCAAATCAAATTTGTCCCGATATTATTAAATGAAACCATCACCTTTTATTATAATATATTGGATGTTGTA
This sequence comes from Picea mariana, assembly GCA_032191745.1. Taxonomy (NCBI): domain Eukaryota; kingdom Viridiplantae; phylum Streptophyta; class Pinopsida; order Pinales; family Pinaceae; genus Picea; species Picea mariana. The sequence continues at coordinate 11,936 of JASDQU010095129.1, read as the reverse complement.
TGCAAAGATTGAATTAAGAGGAATTGTTGTGTTCTAACACTCACTAGTTTTAAAGTTCCCAGTTTCAAACCACATAGAGTTTTTACAGAACTATACTAGTAACATGGCACCAAAAAAGAATGGAAAGATCATTAGGCTGGAACCTAAGGGCACAAAATTTATTGAATCTTACCCACAAATGGAGCAGAAGTTTAAAGACGCAGAGGTTCAAGTTTTTCACTTCTTTCCAGGGACACGATGAACATGTCTCCATGATATTCACACAAAACCTTGATGGTTTTGAAGTTGTGATTGGAAAATTGTTGATGATGGTGATTGAACACTCAATTGCAAGAGCCTGCAAATTTCCAATCGGGGGATAAAGGTGGTGGAAAAAAGAGAACGTGGTCATGGAGTTCATGAACCAGTTCCTGATACCAGAAAAACATAACCCTAATTGGAAAAAGTGAATACCCCATAGATGGATCAGAAAGGAGTGGCATACTACTTTGATTATCATTCAGAGGTATATCACATGTGAGGGTAGGTTCTCACTAATTTAAATTTATCATATTAGATTGTTAATGCACATCAATGAAGATTATCCCCTAAATTTACCCTATTTCCTGCTAAAAATTCTATCTAAGATGTCCAAAAGGGTGCAGTCTCACCCAGCTACAGCCAAAGGTAGTCTTTTCCACCAATTTTTAATAAATACATTGGTTGTATATTCTTTGAATGAAGTACAGAGACCTTTGGATTGGTTAATAAAGTCTCTAAGTAATGATCCATAGCCAAGCAAATCTAAAAAGGCCGAAGGGAAAAGATCAGCTATACAGAAACAAAGTGTTACTCTTGGCCCTTGACCAAGTTTTGAGGATCCTTGGTCATGTATGACCTATTTTGGTACTTTGACAGGTTTTCGAAGGAAGAGCGCAAGTCGAAGCAGAGATCGCGGGATCTCGGCCCCTTGTTTAAGGATTTTTGGGTTTTGGGCTTGTGTAACGGGTATGGGCATGTCAGCCCATGGGTTTACCCATGTTTAGGCCTCTTTTGTAATGTATAAATAGAAATCTAGGAAATGTAAGTAGGGGGTGTATGTAATGCTAAGTGCTAGGCACAAGTGTGCGATGCCAAGGCTAAGTGCAATTAATAGTTGCAAATGATTTGTGCATACTGTGTGAGACTTGCAAGGCTAAGTGCAAGTGACTGTAAGAGATTGAGTAAAGGCTTTGTGATGTAACCTAGCTCGGGGAAGGAGGATCTAGTGGAGTGCGTGTAGATCCCCTGTCTTATGTGAAGTATGATCCGTGGCTCCGTGCATGTATAATATTGACAGAAGACAATAAAGAAGAAGAAGAGTTGGTGGACATAGCCCCAGGCTGGGGGTGAACCATGTATATCCTGTATTTCTATTCTTTGTGTGATGTATTGATGTGTTTATGTGTTTACTTTCTTAAGTACTTTGATATAAACGAATGATAGATAGATCTGTTGATTTTTTATGCTTAATAATATGGATGAATGTTATATCTAACCTATGTTAATGTGCTTAGTGCTTGAATATGCTAGATCTGGGTGAATACTGTGCTGCTCTATAATTAGGGTTTTATCTACGAAGTAGATACTCGTTAAATACTAATGAACTATAACTGCTAAGTGCTCTATTAAGGTGTCCTAATCACAAATCTTTGTCCCAGCTAAGGTTGCAGACATTGGAGTCCTGCAACCACCCCTACCTCTACCTCAGGGGAGATTGCATTTGCTTTGTAGGTGTTGCCGAAAGGGTCGGTAGTTAGGGTTTTGTTGGTGTGGTCTTGAGCATTGAACCCTGGGTTTTCCCCTGTGCCAACAAATGGTTCTATTGCCGGGACTTGAAACTGTGATTGCTGGGAAATGAAGTAAATAAAAAGAGAAGCTTTGTGCGTAGATCTAATGTTGAAGTGCGTAGTATTCAACATGAAACTGTGATTGTTGGGAACTGATAGAAAAGAGAAATCTTCATGCATAGATCTGTTTCCCTAGTGCGCAGTATTCTACTTGACTTGTGAAGCTTTGTGCTAAGAAGAGAATTCAGATTTGAATAAAAGAGGTAAGATCTTAACTCTTTGTGCCCCGATAAAGGTAAGAATAGTGAAAAGTTTGATTGAAAAGGTAAGATAAGTGGAAATTTTTGTTTCAAAAGTATCGATCTAGCTATGTTTGATAAATTTTGTCCTAGCTTGAAAACTAGGGCATAACTAGAAGAAAAAAGGTTTGATATAAGTAGAAATGATGAAAGATATGTTATTCCTATGCATAGAAAGAATGTTTGGACTAACAAATGGATGCAGGATCCTAGAAATAATTTTTTGCAGGTTAGCTACTATGACCCTAGTGCGCAGTACAGGAAAGGATGGGGACCATTTAAAAGGAAAAGAGGATTAACCCTTTGTTATACTTGTAAAAGATTAGGCCATATTGCTAAGGAATTCCCTGGTAGAATACCTAGTTGTCTTTGTTGTAAATCTATGGACCATGAAGTTTTGGATTGCCCTAGAATTATTGCTAAGGTTGAAAGAATGAATATGAGACAAGAAAACCATGAGGAAGATCAAGAAACTGAGACCATGACAGAACCCCAGAAAGAATCAGAGAATGTATTGCTACAAATGAAATAAACCCTGAATGATCATAGAAATATCAACTTATCAGAGATATTCAAAGAAAAAGAATGCATAGAAACAAGAATATGCAACTTCGACATAGACTGTATTCTAGATGAGGAAACATAGGTGAATATTATGACAGAAAGAACTTGGGAAATTTTAGGCAAGCCTGTTATGATTCATTCATTAGGAGGGATAGGATTATTCAAAGAAAAGATGATAACTCTATGTGGAAGACTTACCCAGATATCTATGAGTGCTCAAGGAACTTCGACAGAGGAAGAGATTGAGGTTGTTAAATTCATTGAGAACAATGCCCCATTTTCTATGTTATTAGGAAAACCATGGATTGAGAGAAATTAGACCAGAAGAAAGGAAGAGGAAGCCCTAGAACAGGAGAAGCAAGAACTAAGAGAATTCATGATGAAGAGGATAGCACACTTGATTGAAGAACAAGAGAATAGATCGAAGTTGTTCAAAACAAGAAACTTGGATGTTGAAGTTGAAAGAACACAAGAAGACTCACAGAAGAACAGAGCACTTACTCCAGAGATAGAAGAAGTATTTCCCTTGAACCCTATTAAATAATCTCAACAACGTGAGGTTACTATGCTAAGAGGAGATAAGAATCAGAATGGGAAGAGGAACCTAGTAACTCATATCACAGGAAAAAAGGATAGAAAGCTCAGTGAGAAGAAAGAGAAGCTATAAAAACTGCAGGAGGTTCCCGAGGGAACTTCGTAGAAGGAAGGATTGAAAAACTGAAACTTCATTGGGATATCAGAACAACACAACATGTCACTTCACCATGGCGGAGTGATATAACCGTTGAAGGCATTATGAACGTTAGACCAATACCCCGAACGGTTAGAACAAAAATTATGACCAGAAATCTCACCATCAGACCGTTGGGACCGTGCCGTAACGGACATAACTGCATTGATGAAAGCCTCTTGTCCGTTGGAGAAGACCTGTTACATCGTTGTCTACTTATTTTGTCGATTGTTGCACCTAGAACGCTTTTGTGAATTGTATCTAAGCCAACAAGATAACTCATTTCTACCGTGCCGTGTTTATTGAGATCGACACCTATTTTATTGCTTTAAGCATTCATTCATTGACTTGAGTTATCCAATCGAGAGAGTGCATGTTGGACAAACTCAACACTGTGGAGAGGTCAGTCGAGGAATTTTTAATTGATATAATGGTAGAGAGAGTGATTTCGATAGGAGTTCAAGCTTCATCGATGTGAGGAGTGCAAGCCTCCCCATCAACTACTCGCAGATCCAGACCATCCCGCATTGCATATGAGAAAAGAACCAAGCACAAAGATGACTTAGCAAATGCGAAGTTAATATTGTCCGTTCTGCCCGATTACATCCTTCCTCTAGCTGGTGCGGTGAATCGTGATAGTGTCCCGAGGAACTTTTAATACACAGTCATCACAACGTACCTCCCGAAGGGGATACGCATAGTCAAACCGCAGCTGGAGAGGATTCCAGCCTTAAAGATTAGTGACTATAATCTAGGGGACTGCAAGACCTATGGTATGCTCGTGCCTCAAAAGTACTTAACTAAGATGAAGGGAAAGAGATCTAAGATCATTCCCCAGCCATGGAAAATGAACATCGCGTAGTCCACTATCCTTAACATCATGAAAATCCCACACTTTGGAAGGCACTAGGAGATTAACGCGTGCGTTAAGCTCCTATTTTCGTGCTTCCGCGACATTATTTATGTTTATACATGTGTATTACGTCGATACGGTGTTGATCCATAGGATCACTAGATTGAGCATGCATGGACCCGATCCACAAGAGTTTTACCCAAGGAAGCCTGCGGATCGTGCCTTGACACAGAGGATTAAAGACATCTATGGCGATGTAGAAAAGGGGATGCGAGGCTATAAGGTAGTCTCCATTCATAATGGTGCAGTGCGCCTTGCTTTCCAGTTGATTGCTGGTAATCTAGTTCGAAAGAACAGATCCACATAGGTCACATGGTTTGTGGTTGACCTCGCAGGAAAGTGCATGGAGGGATTACAAATGAACTGGGTGAAGTACTTAGTCAACCAGCTAGAATTCGATTGCCGTGAAGCTCAGGATCAGGGCTACAAGTTCCACTTTAGTTGGTTGTTGATACTCATCGCATTTACATCTTGGGAGATGTCAGAAGGTGCCGCCTTCTCGGATATTGAGTCATTCGAGCCACTTGCTGCAAAGTTCACCACCCTCTGGTACTCAAGCGACATGGGAAAATAGTGGCAGTCGAATGCAGTATTCCATACCTATTACCTGTAGCTAAAAAGGTCTATCGAATCGTTCCCTCGTATGACGCCAAACACTCTAGATAGGTTCAGACCCCTTATGAAGTTTCACATAGATAGGAATTTCATATATATCACCACGCATGCAGATGAGAATAAAGAAGATCTTCAGTCATACTATAATCTCACCAAGGAGGACCTGGAAGAAATCACTAAGGAATGGCCCACAGAGTTCCTTATACTAGTCGATAAGGCATAATTGTCCTACCCAAACCTCATTGGAAGCCCGGTAGTTACCTGCGAGGAGTATAATGCACCCAATAGGAGAAGAAAGAAGAAGAAAGAAGATGTATAGGAACTGAGCAGTCCCTCAAAAGAGATTGCTTCAAATTCACCTGGTGGAGGAGGAGGTGACGAAGTGGACAAAGAGGAGAAAGAAGAAAAAGAAGGGGAAGAAGATAATCAGGAGCAAGGCAAAGTAACCCCACCACAGAACCCCCTTGATGAAACATATCCATCTAAGAAAAGGAAGTTTTCCCCCACAAAACCTACATCGTGGAAGAAATCAAAAGCAAGTAAGCCGAAGCTTCAGACTGTACTCACACTCGATGACTTCGACTTCATCATCGCAGCCATATCAGATGCTTTGTAGGACATTTTGCAGAACAACGAAGTCAAGAAAGAATCCTTGTATGACATAATCACGACAGAGCTAAGAGGAGTACAACAAACCCTTCAATCCAGCCACGCAGTATCCACTGCACCCCCATCATCAGAAGAACCTGAGTTGGGAGATGAGCCTGCCCAACTCCGTAGACTCGCCGATGCGACTGAAGCTCACCTTCGTTGAGCACATGAAGAGAAAGAATAGGCCACAGTGGCCCTGAAGCAAGCACAACAAGAAATTGTAGAGCAACACTGAGTTGCATAGCAGGAGAAGGATGACCTCCACACCAAGTTTGAAGAAGATAGAGTTCAATTCTAGCAGGAGAAAAAGCAGTTGCTTGTGGAGCAAGTTGGAATAAGAGAAGTAGTCAGCAGAGAACTTCACTCTGTGACAGGATTAGAGAAAAATGAGGAAGACCCAGTGGAACAACAAGTAGCACAACTTGCTAAAACCATTCAACAACTTCAACAGAGGGTCACAGAACTATAAATAAAAACAGTGCCAAGCACTCTGCAGGACGTGCAAGACCAAAGAGATGCCACTGCTCGAAGTGCAGTTGAAAGAATCATAGCACTAGATTTGGAATGTAGAAAACTAAGTGATCGCAGTGCACTGACTTATGAGTGACTCATTGAATACCCTAAACTGAAGGAAATGGAGTCACATCTCCAAGAGGTAAAGTAGAAAGCAATGAAAGTAGAGGCATAGTTGAAGCTCCTGTCAGTCGTGGAGAGGATGAAGAAATCCCAATAACAATGCACTTCTCAACAGTAGGTCCATGCCATTCAGAGCAGAGTAATAGAAGTGACTCATAGACTCCAACCAATTCAGGACAAATCTTGCCAACTATTTGAGGAAATTGAAGGCCGAGGAGAAGAACTGGAGCAAGTAGTCACTACAGTCGAACAATGCTTAGAGGGACATGTCAGTGAAGAAGTTATCCATGAGTTCTTCGATCAGGAGGCCTTGGCGCAACAATAGGTCAAAGAATCTCAAGCCAAGCTCAAGGTTTTTGAAGCAGAGCTACCTAGACCAAAGTGACTTGGGATGAGTCATAGGTGAGTGTTGGGGGCTTGTTGGACCTTGACCAAGTTTTGAGGATCCTTGGTCATGTTTGACCTATTTTTGGGACTTCGACAGGATTTTGAAGGTGGAGCACAAGAAGAAACAGAGATCATGGGATCGCAACCCCCTTTTAGGGATTTTTGGGATTTGGGATTATGTAACGGGTATGGGAATGTCGTCCCATGGGTTTACCCATGTTTAGGCCTGATTTTGTAATGTATAAATAGATGCTATGAGATGAAGTGAGAATATAGAGACATGAATGGCTAAGTTAGAATGACAAGTCAGTTGTAAGTGGTGCTATGTGCAAGTAACGGTTGTAGTTCTTTTTGTATGTTTGCAAGGTTGAGTGCAAGTGGTTGTAAGGGACTATATGTAGGCTTTGTGTTGTAACCTAGCTTGGGGAAGGAGGATCTAGCGAAGAGTGAGAAGATCTCTTATCCTCTATGAAGTTGATCTGAAGGCTCAGTGCATGTAAGGATATTGAAGAAAGCTAATAAAGAAGACAAAGAGTTGGTGTACGTAGCCCCAGGGTGGGGGTGAACCATGTACATATTGTGTTGTGAATGCTTTGTGTGATGTGCTGATGTGTTTATGTATTTACTTGCTTAGTTCTTTGATATAGATGAATGATAGGTAGATCTATTGTTGCTTTGTGCTTAATAATGAGAGTAAATGTTGGATCTGAACTATGTGAATGCGCTTAGTGCTTGACTCTTCTATATCTGATCTATTTCACCATGCTAAGTGATACTAGACGCTAGATCTGGTTGAATACTATGATGCTTTGTAATTAGGGTATTTACCTACGAAGTAGATATTGGTTAAAAATTGATGAACTTTATTGCTAAGTGCTTTGTCAAGGTGTTACAATCACAGATCTGTGTCCCAGCTAAGGTTGCATACACTGGAGTCCTGCAACCACCCCTACCTCTACCTCGGGTGAGACTTCATCTTCTTCGCAGGTGTTGCTGAAAGGGCCGGTAGTTAGGGTTTTTTTGGTGTGTTGTTGTAGCGTTGAACCTTGGGTATGCCCCTGTGCAAATAAATGGTTCCGTTGCCAGGACTTGAAACTGTGATTGCTAGGAACTAAGGAAAAAGAAGCTATGTGTGAAGATCTGACTTGAAACTGTGATTGTTGGGAAATGAGGAGCTTTTTGTGAAGATTTGACCTGAAACTGTGAAAGCTCCGTGTGTAGATCTATTTCCGTAGTGCGGTATTCTACTTAATCGGTGAAATCTCTATGCTAAGAAAATATGTTTGATCCGAAGAAAAGAGGTAAGATCTGTAAGATTTGTGCTTTGTTAAAGGTAAGATAAATGGAAATTTTTGTTTCAAGAGTATGAATCTGGGTATGTTTGATAAATTTTGTCCTATCTTGAAAAGTAGGGTGCAACTAGATGAAAGAAGGTTTGATTTGAATAGATCTAATAAGAATAGTGAAAGATATGTTATACCTATGCATAAAAAGAATGTTTGGACTAACAAATGGATGCAAGATCCTAGAAAGAATTTTTTGCAGGTTAACTACTATGATCCTAGTGCGCAGTACGGGAAAGGCTGGGGATCATTTAAGAGAAAGAGAGGATTAACCCTTTGTTACAGTTGCAGAAGACCGAGACATCTGGCTAAGGAATGTCCTGGTAGAATATCTAGTTCTCTTTGTTGTAAAGACATGGACCATGAAGTTTTGGATTGCCCTAGAATGATTGCTAAGCTTGAAAAAATGAATATGGAACAAGTAGACCTTGAGAAAGGTCAAGAAACTGAGACCTTGGCAGAACCCCAGAAGGAATCAGAGGTTGTACTATTATAGATGAAAGAAACCCTGAATGACCACCAAGATACTAATCTATCAAAGATCTTAAAAGAGAAAGATAAAATAGAAGTAAGAATATGAGACTTCGACATTGACTATACTCTGGATGAAGAAACCTAGATGAATGTCATGATAGAAAGAACTTGGGAAGATATATGAAATCCTGCTATGATTCCTTCCTTAGGAGATATAGGATTATTTAGAGGAAATATGATAAACCTATGTGGAACACTTACTAGATATCTATGAGTACCCATGGAACTTCGAATGAAGACGATTTTGAGGTTGTTAAATTTACTGAGAACAATGCTCCATTTACTATGTTACTAGGAAAACCCTAGATCAATAAGGATTAGGACATAAGGAAAGAAGAATAAGTCTTAGAGCAGAAGAAGCAAGAATTAAAAGATTTCATGACTAGGAGGATCGCACAGTTGATTGAAGAACAGGAGAATAGATCAAATCTATTTAGGACCAAAGACTTGGATGTCAAAGTTGAAAGGACACACGAAGACTTGAGACACCTATCTGTACAGGAAAGTAGAGCATCTACCCCATCTAGAGAATAATTATTACCCATGCACCCTACAAGGGAATCTCAGTAGCGTGAAGCTACTATGCCAAAAGAAGACAAGAATCAAAACAGAAAGAGAAATAAAGAGACGAAGCTCATCGAGAAAAAGGCTAGAAATCTCAACAAGAAGAGAACAAAGATCAAAAAGTTACAGAAGGTTCTAGAGGGAACTTTGCAAAGGGAAAATTTTCAAAAATGGAACTTCGTTGGGATATCAGAACAGTGTCACATGGAACTTCGCCATGACAAAGCAACATAGCTGTTGGAAACAGTATAACCATTAGACTGATGCCACGAATGGTTAAAACAACATTTATGGCCAAGAAGCTCGCCATCATACCATTGGGACTGCTCCATAATGGGTAGAACTGAATTAATGAAGGCTTCTCACCCATTGGAGAGATTTGTTACATTGTTGCCTACTTATTCTGTCGACTGTTGCATTGAGAACACTTTTGCGAATTGTATCATAGAAGAACTCATTGCTACTGCAATGTGATTAGTAAGATCGACACCATTTCTATTGTTTTGCGCATTCATTCATCCATCCAACATAAGCGTGTATGTTGGATGAGCTCAACACCGTGGAGAAAATCATCGAAGAAGTTCTCATCGATCTCATGGCCGAGAAATTAATGTATGCAAGTATTCAAGTGTCATCGATGAGAGGAGTGCAAGCCTCTCTGTCGACTGCTCATGGATTTGGGCCATCCCGAGTCGTCATAGAAAATAGAATCAAGCACAGAGATGACCTAGCAAATGTGAAGCTGATCTCGACCATACTGCATGACTAAATCCCCCCTCTAGCCAGTGTGGTGAGTCATGATAGTGTTTTGAGAGAATTTGAGAACATCATGGTTACTGTGTACCTCCCAAAGGGGATACGCACAGTTCGAGCACAACAGAACAAGATCGCAACGTTGAAGTTCAATGACTTCAACCTAGGAGACTGCAAGAACCATGGTATGCTTGCCCTGTATAAATACCTGACCAGGATGAAGTGGAAGAACTCGAAAATAATCCCCCAGCCGTGGATGATGAACATTGTGCAGTCCACCCTATTGAATGTAATGAAAATCCCACAGTTTGGAAGGCACTAGGAAGTTAACGACTGTGTCAAGCTCCTACTTTCATGTTACCATGGAGGCTACTTATGGATAGACCATTGTATCACAGTTGAACTGATGCTGATCCATAGGATCATCGGATTGAGTATGCAAGGACCCGACCCGCAGGATTTCTATCTAAGAAAAGCGACAGGTTGTGTGTTAGCATAGAAGAGAAAGGATACCTACGACGATGTTGAGAAGGGGACACGAGGCTATAAGGTAGCTTCCATACAAAATGGCACAGTGCGCCTAACATGCCAATTAATCACAGGAAATCTCTGAAGGAAGAACAGACCCATGCAATTCATAGGCTTTATCATTAACATTGCGGGGAAATGTGTAGAAGGCCTACAAATGAACTGGGTGAAGTACCTAGTTAATCAACTGGAATTAGACTGTCGTGAAGCACATGATCATAGCTACGAGTTCCACTTTAGATGGCTCCTAATACTCATCATATTTATTGCTTGGGATATACCGGAAGGTGTGACCTTCCCGGACATTGAACCGTTCAAGCCGCTCATCGCGAAGTTCATTACGCTCTGGTACTTGAGTGACATGGGTAAACAATGGCAGTCGAACGCAGTTTTTCACACATATTAGCTCCAGCTGAAGAGAGCCATCGAAGTTGAACCTCGCATGATGTCGAAAACCCTACAGAGGTTCCAACCCCTTATGAAGTTCCACGTAGATCGACACTTCATCTATATTACTGCGCAAACCGATGAACATAAGGAGGAGTTTCAATCGTACTACAAGCTCATGGAAGAGGACCTTGAGGATATCACCAAGGATTGGTCAACAAACCTCCTTATCCCCACTGACCCTGTAGAGATTTCTGACCCCAAACTTGACAGCTCAAAGGCCACTCACAAGGAACATGACACACCTGTACCCAACAGAAGGAAGAATACCAAAGAAGTCCAAGACTTAAGCAATGCATCAGAGAAGACTACTTCAGTATCACCTGACCGAGGGGGTGATGATGAAGTAGAAGAAATAAATGGCAAAGAAGATGAGCAGAAG
>JASDQU010095128.1:2068-14634 GCA_032191745.1 Picea mariana | reverse complement strand
AAAATAATCCGGATCAAGTTGATGAGTTGGCACATACATGAGGTGTATAGTTGATGATGTTGGTACATATTGATGAGTCATTGTTGATGATTAGTTGACACATTATTGGTATATACTTGGTACATGGTTGGATTCACTTGTTTAAGGTACAAGTTGATTACAGGTTGTTTGGCACAGTTTAGTGCATGGTTGATGCACTTGTTTATGTTGACAGATTGATATCTGTTGAGGATTGTTGCCTCATCTCAGTTGGTGTTGAGAATGTAAGCTGAGTCTTGCATATAGAGCCGGTTCTCTTGTAGAGTTTTACTCTATTCAGTTGTTGTTGAAAAACCCCCGAATTGAAGTCCATAATAAAAGGAAAAATTTTACATACATCTTGTGTTCTTTGTGTTCCTTGTGGAGATGATTTGTTGTTGATATATGTTGTTGATATGTATTCACATATAATTGATCATAAATGACATAAATGAGTAATGAGCAAATGTTGAATGTTAACTAAGAAGTTTTTGTGTAAGATATAAGCTTTGGGAAAAAGATCCCCACACTCATTGACCCCCCCCCCCCCNNNNGCCTCGTGTCTTTAAACACTTACATCTGATGCATACTTAATTTTGTAGACCCATTTACATCTGAAAAGTTTTCTTCCTTTTGGAAGAGGTACAAGATCCCAAGTATCGTTTTCCATTAAAGAACGATACTCTTCATTCATTGTTGTATCCCAATCTGAATAACCTGAAGCTTCTGCAAATGTCTCTAGATCATGAATCTATGAAACTTGAGCCAAAAGAGAAGAGGCTCACTGGAACTGTGAACGTTTTCGACATTGATTTGAAGGATTTTCGACAAGACCACCAGTTTCTTCTCGTGTTGAACGGACCCATCTAGGAAGCGGTGGAAATGGTGTTGGTTCAGGTTGAAAGGACTCATCTGGAGGAAAGTAAGTAGGAGGAGGTGGATTTTCATCCTCACTGTCATCATCTGAAGAAGAAACTATAATAGGAACAGAAGAAGGCACAAACGCCAAATATGGCTCGCAGGCCGAAGAAGGCACAATCGCCAAATTAGGCTCGCAAGCCACAATATTTTCATCAAATTTAACATTTCTGCTAATAATAATTTCATTACAATGTGGTTGAAGAAATCTATAACCTTTGACATCTTCAAAATAACCAACAAATATACACTTATCACTTTTAGGTTGTAATTCTTTCCTTTTCTCATTAGGAATGTGAGCCCATGCTATGCTGCCAAATACATGGAAGTGACTTAAATTTGGTTTAATTTTAGTTCAAGCTTCTTCCGGTGTTATCTTTTTAAGAGCCTTTGTGGGAATGAAATTTACTATGTAATTTGCACAGTTGATTTCTTCCTCCCAATACTTTAGACTCAATCCCTTAGATTGGATCATACAATTATCCATTTCTTTTAGTGTGTGATTCTTTCTCTCAGGAACACGATTTTGTTGTGGTGCATATGGAACAATGTGTTGCATTTGGATGCCCTATGTAGTGCAGTAACTTGTAAAATGATTGTTCACATATTCACCTCCATTATTTGTTCTTAACCTTTGAATTTGTTGTCCAGATTGCTTTTCTACATGAGCCTTGTAGGCCAAAAACTTGTCAAAAACTTCACTCTTAAGTTTTAGGAAGTGAACCCAAGTACGTCTGGAAAAGTCATCAATGAAAGTTAAGAAATACTTGCACCCAGAAAAATAAGGAGTAGAAAGTGGACCACACAAATCACTATGAACAAGCTCCAAAGGGCCCGAGGCGTGCCAAGAGGCACGTTTGTCAAAATTGTCTCAATGATGTTTGTCGAGAACACAACCAACACAAACACCATCTCTACATGAAACAAGAGGAAGACTAGTCACCATCTATTGATTACATATTTGTTGCAATGAGCGATAGTTTAGAGGACCAAACTACTCATGCCAAAGTTTTCTTAAGTCATCGCTATGAGAAACAAAAATTGATGAAAAAGATGATGACCCAAAGTTGTCAAAATTGTACAACCTAGTAACATCATCAGCAATTTAATTTGCAAGAACATGCTTAGGATCTTTTAGATGCTTGATTACAACTTGGTGAGGTGAAAACTCTATGGTTTTACCTTCACATGAATGAGTGATTTGATATATTGATAGAACGTTACAAGAAAGACTTGGAACACATAATACATCATTGAAATGAYGATTATCTACTTGAATTGTTCCARATCCTACAACACTAAGAGATCTATCATCACCAACAAATATTTTCTTGGCATTACATTCATTTAGAGCARGAAATATGCTTTTATCCTTGGCCATATGATAAGATGCTCTAGAATAAATAAGCCACTCATTTGAAGAAGAAGTGTGTTGGCAYAGGGGCAGRCCYAGGGTTCAACGCTCAAGAGCGCACCAACAAATCCCTAACTACCGGCCCTTTCAGAAACACCTGCGAAGCAAATGAAGTCTCACCTGAGGTAGAGGAAGGGGTGGTTGCAAGACTTGGGTGTCTGCAACCTTAGYTGGGACACAAATCTGTGATTATATCCTTTATAGAGCACTCAGCATCRTTCATTCATTACTTATTCACCCTTATTGTACTTCGCAGATAAGAYAGAACATCGCAGTATTTGCTCAGATATAATATATTTCARTTCTTAGCAACAGCAAAACATATTAGATCCTATAGATYAGCACTAAGCATCCTCATACAYATCAGATATACTATTCATATACATCTAGTGAATCACAAAGCATAAKAAAATCTATCTAATCATGGCATAGCACTTAGCAAGATAGTGAAAACAAAAGGAAGCAACAGCACAAAGCATGACACATAGGTTTACGTGGTTCACCCCCACCCTGGGGCTACGTCCACAAAGTCTTCTTCTTCTTTATTAGCTTTGGTCAATCTGATTACAGCACAGATCTTAACTTGTACTCCGCATAGGATAGGAGATCTACGCGCACCTCGCCAGATCCTCCTTCCCCATGTATATCTATCACAAATCCTTCTTACAATCTATGCACTCAGCACTTATAACACTTGCACATAGGCCTGCAAGTCTCTTACAATCATGCACAGAGCATTTACATTCTCAGCACTAAGCCATCGGCACTTCTTACATTTCCTAGCTACTTATTTATACTTTACAACATAGGCCTAAAACATGGGTAAACCCATGGGTCGACATTCATTTCCCATTACATTAACCCAAAACCCTAAAAGGACCCCAAAAGTGGGTCAATATCCCGTGATCTCTACTTCGCCTGGCGCTCCATCTTTGACAGGGTGTTGATGTCCAAAAATGGTCAAATATGACCAAGTGTTCCTCAAAACTTGGTCAAGGGCCAACAGGCCCCCAACACTCACCTGTGACTCGTCCCAAGTCACTCTAGTCTTGATCATCTTCGCTTCAAATGTCTCGAGCTTGGCTCGAGCTACTTCGACCTGCTGCAGTGCAACAACCTCTTGCTCAGTGAACTACTGGATTACTGCGTCATTTATTGGTCCTTCCATGTGTTGTTCTGCAGTGATGACAACCTGTTCAAGCTTGGTTTCCTGGCTCTTAACTTCAGTGAACAGTTGGAATGCTTTCTCTTGGAGTGGTTGAATTCATTGAGAGACTTCCATCATTTTACTTTGCAGCATGTGTACCTGTTGTTGGGCGGTGCGTTGTTCTGGAAATCACTTCATTCTCTCGACTGGGGTCAAGGCCTTCAGCTGGGCCTGTAGCGTATCTGCATACTACTTTGCTTCTTGGATTTTTGCTTCTAATGTCTTCAATTATGGGTTCTCTGTGAGGTTCTCATAAGTCTGGGCACTTCTAGCACTCAGTTTCTTACACTCCAAAGTCAAGGTTTTTAATCAGCCAACTGCGTTACGAGCAGTTGCTTCCCTCAAATCTCTTACTTCTTTTGGAGTCTCAGGCACGGTACGAAGTTCCAGATCTGTGATACATGGCTGAAGTTGTTGGATTACTTCTTCAAGTTGTGCCACCTACTGTGGGACACGTTCTTCAATTTTCACTTCAATGATCGTCACAAAGAGAAGTGCTCTATGAACTCTTTCCTGTACTTCAAGTTGTTCTGCTAGCAACTGGTCCTTGCTCTATTGTAACTGTGCTTTTTCCTCCTCCCACTTCACTTACAGGGCAAGATTTTCTTGTTCTTCCTTCCTCTGTTGTACTCTATGTGCGCTCTATACTTGTGCCAAAGCCTGGGTGGCTTGTGTTGTATCTTCTTGAGCTCGTCGAAGGTGAGCTTAAACTTTCTCAGTGATCTGGCATGATTGGGTGGGGTCATCAGTTGTTCTTGTTGTTTCAATTGTTAAGGGTGTCGTAGAAACTGCTCTACTGGACTGGATTGCCTACTGCACTTCTTTAAGTTCACCCTTGATCTGGCTGAATACCTCCTCCTGCTTCGCTTCTTTCTTTTCTGTGATCTCTAGTGAAGCATCATTCAGTGCAGTGATCAAGAAGCATCCCGATAATGGAACCATTTGTTGGCATAGGGGCAGACCCAGGGTTCAAAGATCAAGAGTGCACCAACAAAGCCCTAACTACTGGCCCTTTCGACAACACCTGCGAAGCAGATGAAGTCTCACCCGAGGTAGAGGCAAGGGTGGTTGCAAGACTCAGGTGTCTGCAACCTTAGTTGGGACACAGATCTGTGATTATATCCTTTACAGAGCACTCAACATCATTCATTCATTACTTATTCACCCTCATTGTACTTCACAGATAAGACAAAACATCACAGTACTTGCTCAGATATAAGATATTTCAGTGCTTAGCAACAGCAAAACATATTAGATCCTATAGATCAACACTAAGCATCCTCATATACATCAGATATACTATTCATATACATCTAGTGAATCACAAAGCATAAGAAAATCTATCTAATCGTGGCATAGCACTTAGCAAGATAGTGAAAACACAAGGAAGCAACATCACAAAGCATGACACACAGGTTTACGTAATTCACCCCCACCCTGGGGCTACGTCCACAAAGTCTTCTTCTTCTTTATTAGCTTTGGTCAATCTTATTACAGCACAGAGCTTAACTTGTACTCCGCATAGGACAGGAGATCTGCGCTCACCTTGCCAGATCCTCCTTCTCCATGTAGATCTAGCACAAAGCCTTCTTATAATCTGTGCACTCAACACTTACAGCACTTGCACTCAGGTCTGCAAGTCTCTTACAATCATGCACAGAGCATTTACATTTGATCACACAGATCTAATTACTAGCACTAAGCCATCGACACTTCTTACATTGCCTAGCTACTTATTTATAATTTACAACATAGGCCTAAAACATGGGTAAACCCATGGGCTGACATCCCTTTCCCATTACATTAACCCAAAACCCTAAAAGGGCCCCAAAATTGGGTCGAGATCTCGTGATCTCTTCTTCACCTGGCGCTCCATCTTTGATAGGGTGTCAATGTCCAAAAATAGTCAAATATGACCAAATGTTCCTCAAAACTTGGTCAAGGGCCAACAAAGTAGAATTTGTATTGAAGGAGAAACCAAAAGCAGAAAGCACATGTCTAGAAGAAGAAGAAGTAGAATCAATATTGATGTTGTTCTTATTCATTGTTGCTTCTAAAGCTGCCATCTTCTTGAAACATTTGGACTCATCGTGACCATCTTTATCACAAAAGTTGCAATGTCTATCTGTCTTCTTATTTTTATATTTTGCTCATTTGTCACCATTAGGATTTGAAGTTGCCTGAGTGGGTTTGAGACCCTTATGTTGATTGTTGTTGTAGTGAGGATGTTGCTTCTTGGGATACTTGGGTTTATCTTTTTACTGGGAAACTAAGGCTTTGTTGGAGGTACCTGCAGTGTTGATCACTCCAAGTTGTACAAGCTTATCTTCCTCTCTAATCAAAGCAACACAAAAGAAATCAAGAGTGGGTTTTTGATAACATTTCCTTAGAGCCTCTCTCATGGAATAAAAGGTAGATACAAACTTAGAAAGAATAAGATAGATGCAATTCTCTTCTCCATTTTTATCTCACATTCTTCACATAAAATTCTGAGTGTTTTAAACTTAGATAGATAGTCTCCAAGGCAATAAAAATCACTTGGACTTAAGATCAGTACTTCATTTTCTAACTGTTGTGCTCGAATAATATTGACTTTACCAAACACAGATTCAATCTTTTCCCAAGCTTCTTCGGGGTCATCAATTTATTTAAGGTGGAACCTTAAATCAGGAGAGATGAAAATTTTGATTAGTCCACATGCTTCGTCACTTCTATTAGCCCATTTAACTTTATTATCATCATCGGTGGGTGATTTTTCTTTCCTAAGGTAATATGGTACTAGCCTTTACTTCTTAATAAATTCTCCATATGGGATTTCCATTGGAAGTAGTTGGTGTTGGTAAGCAAGAGATTACTTGTAGAAACCATTTTAAATATGCTGATAATGTGGATTTAAAAACTGAAACTAATGATTTGGATGCAAAGATCTCAATAATTTAGGCAGTTTAAAAAAAAAAAAACAGCACTGAAAATGGACTTCAGATGTGAGATTTATGCCATTTTTAAAAGAGGCATAAACAATAACCAAAGGACCACATGGTGGTGTAAGTTTCTTTTTGAAGTGACCCACTTTTATAAAGAGAAGTGGGGATCACTTTTACAATGAAGTTACTTTATAAAAGAAAAGTTGCATGCAAAATAAATAACTCTAAAATAAAATATTAAAGCTACTTATACTGATTCACTTTTATACTTGAAGTGAAATACACTTTACAATTTTAGCATGAACTTTTTCAAAAAAAAGTAACAAAAGAGAGACTTGAACTAAAGACCTCTTACTTAATAAGGCAACTTTTAACCAAATGGTCTAGTAAAACATATTGTAATGTTCTGAAAGAGGATTGGGGTTGTTGTTTTTGTTGTTGAAGACGACCTTGGAGGGCGTGCTAAAAAAAACCTCTTTTCACACAAGAAAAAAATTATGCTTCTCGATGATAACAAGGGTTAGATCTCGATTAGCTTACCCGGAAGATGCACCTTTTCCTATATGTTTCTGGTTTTTTGAGATAGCACAGGGCACAGGGCAAAGAGCATACGCAGATCTAAAAGAGTAGCAACCCGGAAATAAATAATATAAAACCAAAATAATACTCTGCAAAAATTTAAATAATGTGTATGCAGTCTTTATACCTCCAGATCTGACAGAAATGGTTGTATCTTGGGAAAACGAAAACCTTTTCGAGTGAAACGAAAACCTTTCGAGTGAAACGAAAAGTTTTCTTGAATGAAATGATCACTTTGGACACAATGGAATAGTCCTCTCAACCCAAAAATGTACAGAAATGACAGAAAATGGAGATGAGGCAAATCAGCATCACGGTCTCGATCTACAACAAGAGCGGGTCTTCAAACAGGCTTTGATACCATGTTCGACAACACAGGTATTCCAATAGAGGATGAACACCTTCAGTAATAAATCACACAACTAGATCAAAGATCAACACACCAATCTTTTGACATGGTAAAACCCTGCGGGGAAACATCCACGACCCTAGCCAACACGGCCACTTGGAGCAGTTTATTAATGCAAAAGAAAAAGATTACAAAGAGATTTTACAAGAGAGTTTCTCACAATCGATCATCAAAAAATGACCCTCCATGATATTTAAATAGAGATCATGGACCAATTGGGTGTTAATCCATGGATCAGTGACCGTTAATATCGAGGATAATATGAACTGTCGGATCACTCTATGTCGGGAACATATCATGACCGTTGGATTTCCTAACTATAAATGCATACTAAAGAAACACACTTTTACCTAACAGCACATTAGACCAAGTAGATATTAACTAACTCCTAAGTGTCTAAATATCCTAAGAGTGTACCCGATACCCAGTACTCTGGTATTGAGGTTTTATGATTCAAGGTTTCGTCATACTAGATCAGAACATTGGTGAATAGTGTATGTTTTAATCATCGATAAAGTAGCATTGATCCAGTAAGCATGTGGTCATAGCCATGGTTGCATGGAGAATTAATGCTCAATTGAATAAGCATGTGATTATAGTGATTGGTCGCATAGAGGAGAAAGAGATTAACATCCAGACAAATAAGCATCTGGGGTTGTAAAAGGAAGGTTAGAGCTCTAATGAAAAGCGCTTTAAGGTAAAAAAAAATCATGTAACAATAGAGAATCCAAGGCTCTACTAGTGGAGAGTTTTGGGCCCGATTGAAATGACTATAAACAATCTGAATGCAGGAGATTGTAAGCAGAGTTATTGAAAACTATGCACCTGTGGTAATTACGACCTGGTTGGTCATGATTTTTGGTATCAGAGCGCAACTATGCTCTGAAACTGGAAAGGAAAATTGTAAATTTACAATTGCAGAAGGAAGTTGATGAAGGTCAATAATAATGAATAGAAGATGCAGGTCAAGTGGGATATGGAAGTAAGCTATGTGTTTTACCTTTATATTTTAAGGTTGCAGAAATTGGAGAAGCATATTTTGCAGAAAAAGGAATTGGATATGCATTATCTTAAGGAAATCCTGGAGATGATAAGGATACACGGTAAAAACAAAAAGTTTGGTAGATGAACTTTCAAACTTCAAATTCGAGGCCATTTCAACTGAGGAGTAGAAGAAATGTTTGGAGGATAATATCTTGGAGTAGATATTGCAGGTATAGTCTAATATTTGTATAATTAACTCTAGAAAAAACAAATTTATGTTTGCAAGTAGCAGGAGGAGGAGAAAGGAATTTGTAGCAACATTACATCCAGAAAATCTATGACAAAGGTATAAGAGTAAGTGAGGATCTTAAAGAAGGAAAGAATATTTTGGCAGAAGGACCCTCACAACAAGGAGAAGTTGTGATGATTGCTTGAAGAGAAGAGGACTAGTGCAATTCTCAGAAGGAAGTGAGTGGAGTGCAGAAGCCTACAAATTTTGAAGCTAAGGAGTAGAGGATTTTTAGAAGGTTCCAGAGGAGAGAAATAGAAGGATACCAATAGGTCAATCTCATGAGGAAATATTGATGATGTGTTAAGTGAAAAAGTGAGGAGACTTGTTATAGAGGGAAAAGGCTTGATGGAGYTCACAGTGGGAAAGGAGAAGCTAAAAAAGGGAAGAGATGGATATGACTAYTGATAKTCATGTCAAGGGTTCAAAGAGAAGCCACAACAAGAAGAMAGAGATTKTCAAAACAATTGGCARAGAGGAGATGAATCAAGAGGAATTTGAYAGGGAATTTGTTGAGTCGAAGAAAAGACTCRAKWCAATAATGAAGTTGCTAYARGAAGGTGAGGAAGATCARAGATATGGTTGGGTACTAAGGAAGAGAAAGGTTAAATGGCATATGTTGTAGGTGAAKTTGAAACACATATTGGATACTTGGATCAGAGAAGAAGAACTGAGAGAAGCTAAGTACAGAAGATCCTTGGAAGCAGGACCAACATTTTACTTTTGTGAACCAAAGAAGGGAGTAATTCTTGGAGAGGAAGACAAGGTTCAGAGTGCAGACCTCATGGAGAGGTTGGAAATTTCATTTCATCGTAAGTAAAGGATTCTAGAATCATATAAAGAGATTTAGGAGCCTCATGTTTTTAAAACTAATAAATTGTATGTGATTGTAGGTTGTACAAATTATGCAAGTTATAAAGATAGTCATCCACTTAAAGATATCATAAAGGATGAGGATGATGAAGAATTTCCTCCTAAGAGCATAGAGGAGAGACAAATCCATAAATCTATTGTATCAAAGGTAGAGATATCATTGTCTCATAAAAGTCATGAAAGGGAAGATCATGCATGTTCAAAGAATACAGGTAATGAAGACAATGAAGATATAAATGGAATGATGAATTGGATTGGCAATACTTCAAGTAATGAAGTACATGGAATATTGTAATGGGTCATGAAAGAATATAGTGATACAAGTATGGAACTTACTAGAGAAGAAATGACAATGAAGGATGATTATGGTGTTGAATATCATTGATGCATGATCATAAATAAATCCTTACAAAAAGGCATAAAGTGTTTATTGAAAATCTATCATTTTAATAAAATCCAAGAATAGATTTTGTTTAAGCAATCATGTAGATTGATCATGAATCTTAGAGATATGTAATATTAGTTGCATAAATATTTATTTAGTGAGCATTTTTTTAAGGAAGTTGAGGACAGACAGAGGTGTGAAGACAAAAAGATGGCAGCCATATAAACTTTTTGTGGAAATTTGCAACAGACAAATTGCAGCAATGATGTGTACCAACAAAAGGATGAATTGGAACTTGAATTGGATGAGTTCTAGAAGCATTTGATGAATATTTCCAAGTGGAAATACTAGAATAAGAAGAATAAGAGCAACATGAAAATACAACTTACTGGAGGAAGAAAGCAGTTTTCACAGCGACAAAGTAAAGTTTTGGATCCAGGAAGGTTGCAGGCAACAACAATACAACAACAGGATAACAAATCAAGTGGAAAACAACATAATATTTGGGATCCAGGAGGACTTCAACAAATGAAGACTCGTGATCAAGAGATCGTGAAAAAATTTAACCCTGGGATTTTGAGGCGGGAGTATTTTTGCCTCCAAAGTCAACCTTGTTGATTAGGCCTTAGGGGTCTTTAAAATTACTAAAGGGAGTAGGTTCCATTAATGGAATTCTTTTCTTTGAATTGTTGTATCTACAATTTCCACAGCGAAAATATATTCATTCTGCATAGAGAATCATAGCTAGTATCTACAGAGTTAGATTGATAGTGTGGAGTCACTTTGAAGATCCAATTTTGGGAAATCAACGATCGAAAGCAACCGAAGAAACGGTTGAATAGTCATGAATTAGATCGATCATTGATCATTGGAAGGATCAACAATGATCTAGTCCTAGTAAATATCGTGGAGGAGTGAATTCAAGCATCTGTTCACTAGTTAGATCGACAACCCTGTTTGATTGCAGATCGAACCCTGTCCAAATCGATGGTTTATATTATATCAGTGTATCATCTATCGATGATTCCATTCTATGACAATTATTAAATACTGACATCCATTTGTGTCAATTCCCTCGACATCCCGTCATCGATTTTCCATTGCAAAGGTTCCAGGTTACTAGCCTATCAGCCCCTGCCGCATTAAAAAATCAAGTGTAAAGTGTTACGATGTCCCGACACCCTGATATTCTGATCCCGGGGTATCATCTCCACCGATTGTGACTCTATATCAGGTCCCCACCATATCGGTATATCTCCCCCCTGGTTCATCGACAAATTCGAGAGTTTCAACAAGTTGAACACACGGTATACCTAGTACCTGATACTCTGGTATTGAGGTTTTGTGAGTCAGGGTTCTATCATACTGGATCGAAACATTCGTGAATAGTGTATGTTTTGATCGTCGGTAAAGGAGAACCAATCTGGTAAGACAATGGTCATAGACAAGGTTGCATGGAGAATTAATACTCAATTGACTAAGCATGTGATTATAGTGCTTGGTCGTGTAGAGGAGGAAGAGATTAACGTCCAGAAAAACGAGCATCCAGTATTGTAAAAGGACGGTTATAGCTCTAATGAAAAGTGATTTAAGGTAAGAATTTTGTGCATAACAATAGACAATCCAAGGCTCTATTAGTGGAGAGTTTTGGGCCCGACTAAAATGACTGTAAGCAGTCTGAATGTAGGAGATTGTAAGCAGAGTTGTTGAAAACTCTGCACCTATGGGTATTACAACCTAGTTGGTCATCATTTTTGGTATCAGAGCGCAACTATTCTCTGAAACTGGAAAGGAAAGTCTGCAAATTTTCAATTGCAGAAGAAAGTTGATGAAGGTCAATAACAATGAATAGAAGATGAAGATCAAGGGGGATCTGGAATTAAGGTATGTGTTTTACCTTTATATTTTAAGGTTGCAGAAATTGGAGAAGCAGATTTTGCAGAAAAAGTAATTGGATATACATTATCTTAATGGAATCCTGGATATGATTAGGATACAGGGTAAGAAAAAAGTTCGATAGATGAAATTTCAAACTGCAAAGTCGAGGCCATTTCAACTGAGGAGTAGAAGAAATGTTTGGAGGATAAGATCTTGTAGAAGAGATTGTAGGTATAGTTTGATATTCGTATAATTAACTCTGGAAAAAAAAAAAAGTTTGCAGGTAGCAACAGGAGGAGAAAGGAATTTGTAGTAGAATTACATCTAGATAAGCTATGACAGAGGAAGAAGAGTAAGTGAGGATCTTAAAGAAGGAAATAATATTGTGGCAAAAGGACCCTCACAACAAGGAGAAGTTGTGATGATTGCTTAAAGAGAAGATGACTAGTGCAATTCTCAGAAGGAAGCAAGTAGAGTGCAGAAGCCTACAAATTTTGAATTTGAGGAGTAGAGGATGCTCAGAAGGTTCTAAAAGAGATAAATAAAAGGATACCAATAGTTCAATCTCATGAGGAAATCTTGATGATGTATTAAGTGAAAAAGTGAGGAGACTTGCTATAGAGGGAAAAGGCTTGATGCAGCTCATAGTGGGAAAGGAGAAGCTAACAAAGAGAAGAGATGGAGATGA
>JASDQU010095124.1:21863-33297 GCA_032191745.1 Picea mariana | reverse complement strand
AGTGTGTGAGAATATCCAAGACACGCTAAGGTATTCTACATGTTCAAACAGTAACACACACTAAAAAAGAAGCCCCTAAGAGATAAGACAAGCAAACTCTAAAATAGTTGGAATAATAGTTACAACAACCAACACTAGAGAAACTTACTAGTGCAAATGAAACTCGAACACAGAAGCACCCTCCGGGTATACTCTGCAAAGAGTGGCCCGATTTCTGTCCTAGGTACCGCGGTATACCCCCGCAGTCACCTGTGTATGTCCCTAAAAATATTGGCAACTAGTTTTTCAGCACGCGAACAGTCACCAGGCGGGTACAGTTGAAAGTTGGGTAGACCACAATGAGCAGGGTATCGAGCCTGAAACCTGTCAAGGGTATCAAGAGAAAATAGTACGGAAGACAACTGAGGACCTCAAACAAATTCGATACCCACGAAGCCCTGTGGAAAATGCAAACGAAAGAATCCCAAAACAAGCCCTCGATATGTGTTCTCCACTACGCTTGGTCCGTCTTTGGAGGGGTTATCTCCTCTACCTTTCCTCACGCAACCTTGTGTTTATCCCCTGTGTTAGAGGGGGATCCTGGATAACTTCCATGAAAATGAACTTCTACACTCCCTATCCCAGACTCTAATGTTTGGTTTTCAATGGCCTTGGAGAGTTTCCTCTCCAACCTAATCCAAGGCCCTAGTCCTGAACTAGTTTGTGAACCCTACAAACAAAAAGTCTAATAGTTTTTAAATTATTGTTGCTTTTAAAGATTTTTCTTACATCAAAGGGTGTGGAGGTGAAACTGATGGTGTGTAAAGATGAAAGAAAAAATGAATGAAAAAAGAAACTGGAAACAAAAGACTTTTACTAAATGAAAAATTTTCAGCAACTTTTCACAAAGAAAGATTTCTTTTTCTTTTCAATTTTTCTAAGATTTTATGCAGCAAAAATAAAGAAATTTCACTCAACTACGAGCTACTTATGCTCTAAATGCACTGCAAAAACTTATGAAATAAATACTTCTCCTTAGCTAATGATGCAGAAAAACACTCTTCAAACAAAGAAGAAAATGAAAAGGGATTTTTTTATTTCAGTGCTAAATAAAACAACCAAGGGAAAATACCGACAAGCACAAAACCAAGAAAGAAAAATTCTGGCTTAAAGCACAGATCAAAAAGAATCAGAGCAAAGAAACACAATGCAATAAAGAAAACAGAGACTCTTAAGCTTTCCTAAAAACCATAAAAAAAAGTATATATATTTTTTTATTTTCTGTTCAACTATCAACTGAGAAAAAACAGGCTAAGGGTAAGATGACCTAACCTACTGACCGTTCAACCCTAAACTCAAACACCTGAGAGGAATACTTCTTATCAAATGAGGGGATGTCTTCCCCACCCTAAACAAAAATTAGCCTGTCAAGCACACTACTGTCACTAAAACAGCACGCGTGTGAACGCGTGCTGATCTAAAACAGGACGCGTGTACATGCGGTCTGACCTTGTACAAGCTGCGTGTATGTATAACTCTTAAGACAAAAATAAAAATAGGTATCCCAGACCCAGAAGAGGCCTCTGGTATTGACAACCAGGGTCCCTTGAAGGCTTGGATGCTTCTTCCACCAGAAAAGAAAAATAATGCAAGGAATAATAAGGCGAAAAAGACAATCTGATACAGGACTATGAAACCAACAAGACCCAGACAGGATTCTAGAAAACCCCTTGAGAATGAATAATTCTGACAGGGAAGAGGTGAACTGCCTCTAAAATTCTTTGGACTCCTACACGCTACTGTTATCCCTACAGCTAGCGTTCACATGCGGGATGTAAGAGGATAGGGCGCAGGCACATGCGTGCAGGCCTTATGCAGGACGCGTGTACCTTTATGTGTCCCGATAATTACCGTCAAGCATCAGTCAGGGAAAACTGGTATAAAGAACCAGGCTCCCTGCTAGCTCAGACCTAACAGAAAATAGACAGACAAAGAAACAGAAAAATCTAATATTTTAAACTACCCAAAAACTCAACTAAATCTGGAAACCCTAAAGAGTATCTTCCCCAGTATGTTTGCCAACTCTGTTGTTGGGAAAAATACCCTATGGACTAGAAAACTAGGGTCAGACTTGCATGCAGATTTTGACCGTAAAGAAATTACTTTTTAACCTACCACCCAAAACTTAAACCCCCCTTTCATGATACATGCATGGAAAGGAACTACTAACCTTGTTACTGATGTTTGGTGTAGATCCTCCGTTGTGCTTTGACCGCTTGCTTGCGCTGCTCTTTCCANGGTTAGAAATTAAGCATAAATTAAACAAACCATAGATAACTCATGCATTGGGACGGGAAAAGTATTCTTTTATTATTTGAAAAAAATGAATCAACTTACAATCAAAGTCGAGACCGGCCACTGCTCCTTGATCCTGATCTTGGACTCCTCCTCTTCTGTCCTCCAACTACTTTGTGTTAATTCTCCTTTGGCTTGAGGAAAGGCTAAAGGGTTGGGACAATGGATTCGGAAAATGGGCAAAGTTTCTTCGCTATATTTTTCCTCCTCCAAATGGTACCCCTACCCCTTCTTTTATAGGCTAGAAGGAGCTAGGGTTTTGGACAAACTCTCGGTCATGCATGGCCGGGAGTTTCAGTTAACTGACCCATATCTTTTTGTCCCGTCAGCAACTTTCATTTTTTTCGTGATTCTGAAGGTACACGCTGGCTGTAGTGGGCCTGCTAGCGTGTACTTAAATATACACGCAGGTTGTAGTGGGCCAGCTAGCATGTACTTTTAAAAATGGAGTTTTTTAGAAGAGTTGTTCAGTAGTTTTTGGCAAAGAAGGGATATGAGTTGGCCTAATGCCAAGTAAGCATGTGTGGTGCAATTTAGGGTTATAATAGTTGGTCCTCTTGAACCATCACTTATATTAACCAATTTTATATCTTCGATGAAGATGTGATGATGATTGACAATCTAGATTCTCTTCAATTTACTCTTGACTGATCAATGACCTTCATTCCACCATAGGATTTTCGTCGTCATTGGTATTTTCATAAGTCCCAACATTTGGTGATTCTCAATGACAATTCCTCTCTTGATGAAGGGCTGAGATTTATTCACCCGACCATATCAACAACCAATATCGTCCTCATCTCAACCACAGGGATTTATAGGTTATCAGTCTGAATTTAGGCTTAGCCAAATCAAAAATTATACCAAGTCTTCACTAGTGTTTCCCTGAGGTTTCGACCCCCCTTTTGCAACAAGCACTCAGCCTGCTACTTGGCACACGATGAGTAACCAACTCCCATATCCATTCACGTAAAAGAGAGGGGAAATAACACAAATGTATATTAGCCTCCTCTGGCGTTCAACCTGCCATTATTACAAGATCCCATTTAGGGTAGTTCGGTGTATCAACTTCCCGGGGGCGTAACTTTGGCATACGATCTCTGTTTGGGGAGAACGATAGCTCATTGGAAAGGCATCATCGAGGAGATTAATTTTGGGGGCACAATAAAAGCCTTTTCTTTTTATTGAGGTGATCGATCCTAAAAAAACTTCATTTAGGCCCTCAAAATGGCCGCGGAAGTTTAGAAACCAAAAATATGCTAAAAATAGTAAGTTGCCAGAAGACTGTTTTGAGCCAGTTGGAATAGGTGGGTGGCCATCGATATCCACCTGGATAAATCCTACCTCCTTAGGAAGTAATGGTATCCAATGTGTTGAGTGCCCGGGGGAGAGGGGAAAGCATTTACTGAATTTGCATTTTGATGAGTTGCTTTCCTTGTTGGAGAAGTTGCGTTGCTTAGCTTGTTGAAGGTTGTCATGAACCTATGGCTGGAAGGGTTGGAACTTTTTAACCAATCTAGATATATGAGATGCCTGTGTGAAGAAGGAATCTTTATGCTTTGCTGCAATATTTCTGACCTACTTATGCTTGATAAAAGGTGCTTGGACCAATGTTGTAGTGGTTGTAGTGTCCTTTTGTTCACCATATTTGGTAACGTGAGGGTAGCAACAACCTAGTATGATGTTACTCTTCAGGGGGGGGTAAAAGAAGGGTATTTGGGTAATGGCATGTGGGACTATTTTCCCAATAGGGATTTGAACCATCGTGGGTGGGTTTTTGGATAATTCCTCTTGGGAATATTGTAAGGGGGGTTCCTCGGGAATATTTTGTTGTGTAGGAATAGGGGTTGGGTTCTATGATTCCTCTAGGGGAGGGTTATCGAGAATCTCTCTTCTATCTGAGGTAATGATGAAGACATGGCATATGCTTGGGGGTGGGAGGAGTGTATCCTTGGTATGAACCAATTAATGATGAGTCGTGAAAGATCCTTTGTTTGACATCTACCATTGGTAAAAGATCAACACTTGAGCGGATAAGTGGAAGGATGTTATCAATGTACCCTCACTGATTAGGCTCATAATAAGTCAATTGGTCAATAGTGTCGATCTTCCCATTGTGAGGGAATATCATGGTGAGACATACATAAGATGCTATTGCTTCCATGGTGTACATGTAGCTTCATCAAAAAAGGATATTGTAATCCAATTCATAATCTATAACTTCAATGTCAATGAGGATTGTCCCCCCACCAATTCTATAGGAACATTTTGATGATGCAACGATGAATGGTCATGTTTCCAATCCTTATAGGAATTTGGAAGGAAACTAGTGATGGAAGATGTGGATCGACTTTGTGTAAGTTGAAAGTGATTAGACAAGTGTCTCCAAGGTCTATTTCCCCAAACTATGAAAGAAAATCATTTCTTTGGGATGGCAATATCTAGATAACCTCAAGTAATCACATGGCAATGGGTGATTGTGCAAGGTTGTCAACAAGGTGGTATTTGTGGGAGGCTCGAGCATGTGGGTTATGCACATTCCAACATAGTGGTGGGAGAGGAATTCAGGTGGTGGCTTTAGTGTTAGGATGAGGAATCATTATAGGTTTCCCAACCGGTAATGGGGGGGACTCAAAGTTGGTGGGAGGTGAATCAAACGGTATAGTGTATTAGCGGCTGAAATCTTCTAATAGGATTTCCTCTTATGTGGTGAGAAGGATACTATGATCTGTTGAATTATTGGTTTGTGGTTGGTTGGGTTCAAGGAACTATATTGTCTTTTGTGGGCAAGGGCCATTTTTTGGTTGTGTGTTGATGACACCTTGATGATGGATTGGGTTATGTAATACTGCTAGTGGTAGTGGTGGAATGTAGTTGGGAGGTAATTTTGGTGGCCTTTGGAGTGGGGGAGGGAGTGGAGGGTTCACAAATTCCTTCATTCGTTTGTAATCGACTATGTGAAGGCATCGGTGGTTATCCATTGTTATTCCCCCCCTGGGGGTTTTGGTTAACCAGATTTTGGTTACCCCTTGCTGAGGGATTTGGTTATTGGGGGTTGCCCCCGTATCATTTGTTTATATTCTTTCCCTTTATATGGTATTTATTGGGTTGATGAGGGGGATTGGTGGTATTTAATTTTTCAAAATACTGAACTTGTTGAATAGGAGAAGGTTGGATAAAATTTACCCTTGCCTATTGTTTTCCATGTGATGGGGCATTAGTTGAGAAGGAATAGGGAAGGGATAGAACGAGTTACGTTGGATAGGTCCATACTTCCTGTATGTAGTGGAGGTTCCTCCCCTAGGGTTTGGATTATATGTTATGGGTGGTGAAAGGCCTAGATGTTGTACGTGCACAGGGTGAGTGGGGGGTGTAGGGACTAGTGGTACCATGATGGGAGCAAGAGGTGCCATGAATGGTGGTTGATGTGGTGGGGGAGAGTAGTATGGATTTCTCCCATATTGTGGTTTGTATGGATTGGCCCCAAACATGGTTAYTGATTGAGCGTGTGRGTTTGTATGGGCCATGGACTCAATCAACTCATTGGAAACATGCGATGCTCGGGGTTTGTCCTCACCAAATGGTAGGGAACAAAGAGAATTAGGTAAACGTGTATAAAGATACTCGGATTGAGAGTAAATTTCCTTCCTCAACATAGATTTGCAGGAAGAAGTACATATATGACTTGACCTCTCGGTTTTTAGCTCAAAGGATAGGAACACAAATTTTTTAAGTCGATCAAGGCATTATATGGATTGGGTTGGGATTATATGTCATGGATGGTGAAGGCCTAGATGTTGTACATGCACAGGGTGAGTGGGGGGTGTAGGGACTAGAAGTCCCATGATGGGAGGAGGAGGTGCCATGAATGGTGGTTGATGTGGTGGGGGAGGGTAGTATGGATTTCTCCCATATTGTGGTTTGTATGGAATAGCCCCAAACATGGGTACTGATTGAGCCCATGGGTTTGTATGGGCCATGGACTCAATCAACTCATTGGAAACATGCGATGCTCAGGGTTTGTCTTGACCAAATTGTAGGGAACGAAGAGAATTAGGTAACACTGTATAAAGATACTCCGATTGAGAGTAAAGTTCCTTCCTCAATAGAGATTTGCAGGAATAAGTACATATATGACTCGACCTCTTGGTTTTGAGCTCAAAGGATAGGAACATTTTTTTTTTAAGTCGATCAAGGCATTATATGGATTGAAACAAGCTCCCAGATATTGTTATGCAAAAATTGACGATTACCTTCATAAAGTTGGTTGTCAGCAAAGAAAATTTGGTGATACCTTATATGTGCGCCTATCGGTTAAAAATCTGGTAATTTTAGTAATGTATGTTGATGACTTGATCATTACTGGGAACAATGATGATCACATTTTATAGGTCAAGAAGGAATTACATGTTGGATTTAAGATGACATATATGGGATTAGTTAAATACTATCTTGGAGTTGAAGCATTACAACATCCAAACAACATTTACATTATTCAATGTAAGTATTTATTTGAACTATTTAAAATATTTTGCATGACATACTACAAATCTGTTCTCACCCCAAAGGAGGAAAATTTAAAACTTTCAAAACTTGAATGGGGGGAATTGGTAAACAACACTAGTTACAGACATTTGATTGGTAGCTTGATTTATTTCACAACCAGTCATCTAGACTTATCATGTGAAATCATTATTCTCTCAAGATTTATGGAGGAACCAAGGGAAAGCCATTGAAATGCAAAAAAATGATTTCTTGGATATATTTAATGTATGAAAGATTATGGTCTTCTATACAAGAATAATAGAAAAATTGTAATTGTTGGAAATTTAGATGCAGATTTTGTCGGAAGTGTTGATGAAAGAGAATCAGCATCAGGGCACTTTATGAATATGGGATCACCGACATTTTTTCAGAGTTGCAAGAAGAAGAGTATCGTTGCAAATTCTTCGACATAAGTAAAATATATATCAGCACGGGAAGCATCATGTGAGACAATTTTTTTATGCAAAGTTTTATAGGATTTGGTAATTAATCAAACATAAGCTACTTCATTGTTAATTGATAGTTAGTCAGCCATTAAACTTGTTGAAAACCAAGTTTTTCATAACAAAAAAAAGCATTTCGACACAATGTATTATTATACCAGGACAATTATTGCAAAGGGCACCATCAAACCAATATATTGTCCTTTAGAAGATCAGATCTCAAATATTTTCATGAAACCACTTGACAATATCAACTTTACTAAGTTTAGAGAAGAACTTGGTATTTGTTCCAATGTACTTTTGGATCAAAGGGGAGAATGTTAGATATTATGATCCAAAAGTACTTAGTATAATATTATTTTATTGTACTTAGGATTTTCTAGAATGTATTTAGTTATATTAGATAATGAGTCTAGAAAAGAGTCACTTCTTAGAAGCAACAAAATAGGAAATTGTTAGAATCTTTATGTAATCTACATGGACAATTGTAATACTCACATGATTATGTGATAAAATGTCCATAACAAAAACTAGCTTAGAATTAGTATGATGAGCTTATTAAATCTCTCATTTTCTCGTGCTACAGTAATGTTGGAGATTGTAAGCTCTTGCGTTAATTGTGTAAAGTATTTTTCTTCTTTAATAAAATTTGTGTGTCTGAGGAATATATATATTTTTTAGAAAGGATTATATATTTTTAAGAATAAAGAATAAGCCATGTCATAAGTAAAGAAGGAATAATGAAGAAATGAATAATTTAGAGCTATCAAAGGAGGAGGAAAACCTCACGAGAGGAGATTAGGAAGAAGAGACATCTCAAGAGCTTCACGAATGATACTGGAGGAGTAATAAGGTCCTTATGCAAGTATTTTTACTGTCCTTATGCAAGTATTTTTACTGTCCTTATGCAAGTATTTTTACTCTGTGACTGTTGACTTAGAAACGTGGTTGTGGATAAAGATTTAAAAAATGCTTAGTAATTCTATAAAGAATTATCCTTAATAATTCTACAAAGATTTATCCTTAATAATTCTAAAAAAATGTTTAAGAGTTTTATGAGGTTTAAAAAGGGTTTTGATGTTCTTTTTAGCTAAAATCTTAGAAATATGATCAATAACACCATGGATGTGGGGAAAATAGACGAGAGCTAAAGATAGAATAGAAACATAACTTAACTAGAATTGAATAATACTCTATGGTTCCAACGACTTACAGGAACATATTATAGATAAATTCATATAATAATTGTCATCTTAATCCCAAGCATCAAAGATACAAAATTGAAATTTTTTGGTCTCTTTGATTGAGGAGATAGTGATATCATTAACTAAAACAAGGCATAACATAATGACGGTGTATCATCAAAATCTTTTAAGGATAGTCTCAACATAAAATCTTTTAAGGATAGCATCAACTTCCTTTTTATGTTGATTAAGGTAATCATCAAGATTGTGAACAAAAACCGTATATTGCTCAGTAGAATATATATCATTTTGGGAGGTATTATCATCTTTAGGGTTAACATCATCATGGGAGGTGTGATTACCATGATGATGATCATGTTTAGGGATATCACTATCATCTTCATGGGTATCATTCTCATCTTCTTCATCATGGTAATCATCCTCTTCTTTTTCAGAGGTATTATCCTCATCTTCTTCATAGGTATCATCCTCATCTTTAGAAGTATTATCTTCATCCTCCTCATCTTCTTTATCACTTTCAGAGCTATCATCCTCCTCATCTTCTTCATCACTTTTAGAGATATCATTCTCAACTTATTCATGGTAATTATCATCATCTTCAGAGGTATCATCCTCATCTTCTTCATACCCGATGTAAGTCATTTTCAACTGGGAAACAGCTAGTCATGTTATGCGAATATGGTCGCCCCGCGTAGGCACACGAGTAGATAAATACATTTTACATGCACCTCTGATATTCTCACCGAACATTATTTCTTGTTGCTCAGCTCTTCTCATAAGATAAGGAATCACGTTTTCCACCATTCCAAATGGTAGACATTTACTCACCTAGAATCTTGCATTTTGTATACCCAGCGAAAGCAAGTCTGACATGCCCTTCAATTGAGAGAACTGCACCATTCCTTTTCTTTCCATGATATCCAATTCTTCAGATTTAGCAATGGCCGTGTTCACTAATCATATATCATCACCATTACGAATCAGTCGATCAATGCAGAATTTATTGTTATGAATGATAAAAATGAAGTGCTGAGAGTGAGCTTACCTAACTCTAGATTGTGTGTAGCGAGTAGAAGTGTTGCTTCATGATGGCGACCACCCAGGCACCTACCTCAGCAGGTCCCACACCTGACCTCCCGGCTTTAAAGATCGTTCTAAATTACCCTCGAGCCGGAGAGGCTCTTTTGATTCTCCCCTGGAATCCTTATTAAGATTTGACCCACAGGTTTGTCCTTCTCATTACAGCCCTTAGGCCTGAGTGCTTCTCAGTTCTCAATAGAAAATAACAATCGGGTTTCAGGGTTTTCCAATCCCCGATGTCACCAACACTTACTTCCTCGAAACCCCGATCTCCGATATCCCGATGCGCTTCCTTTTTTCTTCAGCCCCTCCTAGCTACGCTCCCAGTCCACATGAACCTACCTTATATGACCACAATCCTATCTCTTATCGGGATTTGGGGTTTTGAGTGTCAATATGTATTGGGCCTCTTGTCGAAGGGATCCCCGATTTCCTGACAATTGTCTTTTCCTTTCCAGGAATTTCTCGAAGGCTTCGATCTCGTCCACGCATCCTCGAGGATGGACAATCCTCGCTACTCCTCGCTATTTTGCGATTCGCGATTTCAAATGCTCCAGTTTCCTTGTCTTCAGGATTCGCGAAACGTCGAATCCCGACTTCCTTTGGATTTCTGACACGCGTCCCCAGTGGATGGATGGTTCAGATTGGCCCTCAAGTTTTCGCCAACTGCAAAACCAAAAACACTTACCTATGTGAGTCGCGATGATCGAAATGTCGATGGGATCCCGATCTCGTCCACGTGTCCCAACTGATGGAGGGCTCCGATCATTTACGGGGTTTCCAACATGGATTTTCTCGATCTCTTGCTCACAAAACTCCCTATTTGCCGAATCCTGAAACTCCAATGGAGTCTTCCCTTTCGGGACTTTTCCTGAGATCTTAGATCTTTGCCACATGTCCCCTTAAGATGGACGGCTCAGATTGATTCCGGGACTTTCACTATGAAAATTCCTGATCACTCGTCCTCGTGATTCCCGATTTCGTTAATGCCGAAATCCCAAGGACCACGCCTCTCGTCGGAACTTTCCTCCTCCCGTCCACGAAGCTTAACCTTCATGCAACTCCTGGTCAATCCAACGGCTGACGGGTATCTATGTGCAGATCCGGCGATCCACAATCTCCTAAGCTTGAACTCCAGATGCAACTGTAACCTTCTCGCTTCTCTGGTAGATCTAATGGCTGGCGAGATTTTGATAATCCTCCCCACAGATTCCTGACTGTCGATTTCTTCCCTTTGATGATTTCTATGAAGGAAAACCAAGAACTCCTCCCTGGACTTATCTGCTTGCACTACAAACTTCTATTGTCACTAAATTTTTTCAAAGGCCTTATTCCTCTAGAGCTTCTCACAACTTTGAGCCTCAAAGAGGGTCCTTGCACACACTCCTTGCGGTGACCTTCGGATACTTTAAAATATCTGAGAACCCTTCGACTCTGTGCACACCTGCAGCAGCAGTCTTTTGATATTTTTCTCAGGTTCGCAACCCTGAGACCTCACTCGGCCTGCGCACTCCTTGCACGACACCTGTTCCCAAATGCACTCAAGGGAAATGAGAACAACCGCTACCTCTCCTGAGCTTTCAAAGACAACCCTCTAAACTGCTTGTCGACGCACTCCTTGCAGACAATTCAACTGCACCCCTTGCAAGAACCTTGCTCAGACAGAGAAACAATTGAAACTCACTCCTTCTTCCTTCCAGACTTCAAACTCAGACCATGAAATCACATACACAGCATATAAAAGAAAATGTATAACAGGAAGCAAACATTCATGAGCATATCATTCAACATCAATGCACAGGGAATAAACACAAAACCATGAATTTG